>MU399578.1:520299-551122 GCA_022578875.1 Hypoxylon crocopeplum
ATAAAACCCAACGGCGGGGGTTTCTGTCTCCCTTGTTAAAACCCCGGGCGGCCCCCCTTGTAAAAACGAACCTGTCTCGATTTCCGCATTTAAACCCCCCCCCCCCCCCCCCCCCATTTCATATCTCTCTTTTCGATCTCTCCGTGGACTAGAGTAATAACATGGTCACTCTATGTGTAGAGATATAAAAGCACCGTGATTGTCGCCAGGTTGATGTATTCCAATTTTTTGGATGTTGACTTATTCAAGTCTTTAAAGAGTCGAGTAGCTCGAATTATTCCAACATATCGAAGCGAAATCTTTCTGTCACTGACAGAGATTTTATTGCCCCTTATTAGCCTTCTCCTCTAGCCGGGCTTCTCTGGCGGCTCGGACAAGCGGGGATAAAGACGACAGGTCGACACACGTTTTCATGAAATCGTGCTATAGCAGGGTTAGTTTTCCTAGGCTCTAGACTAAAGCGACGGGAGGGAGCATACCCGAAGTAGATCGTGCGCGCTCGCTCTCTTCTCTGGGTCCACCTTCAGGGCAAAGTATAAGAAATCCCGGAATACCGGAGACAAGTTATGCTCTTCCTTGATTTGCGGCGTGCCGTTAGTGGCGATTAACCATAAAGCACGGAGCGGCGATTCGGTAAGGTAAGGTGGCTCTCCTTCTATCATCTCGATGGCCATGATACCCAGGGACCAGATGTCGACTTTCCGTCCGTATTCCTTCCTAGTGACGACTTCGGGCGCCATCCAGTATGGCGTGCCGACCATTGTAGTCCGCTTGTTATGCGCCTCGTTGATTTGCGCACAGAACCCGAAATCGGCTGTGGGGTATTAATATTTCACGAATTTCACCGAACATTGGGAGCGGACAACTTACTGAGCTTGATGTTGCCATCTAGCGATAGTAGGATATTGTCGGACTTGATGTCTCTGTGGATAACCCCTTTCGAGTGTAAATGCTGCAGACCTTTCAACGTTTCCCTGCAGACCGAGGCGATCTGTCCTTCGGTCATTATATTAAAAGTGACGACGTCAGTCAGACTGCCACCTTCCATGTACTCCATAATAACCCATAGCTCGCCTCCGCACAGGTAGCTGTCTATGAAGTTGACGATGTTGGGGTGAGAGCTCTCCTTCATTACCAGAATCTCGTTGATAATTAGGTCCTTCTTTGGTTGTTGCTCTAGGTTCATCTGCTTGATAGCGACTAATCGGTTCGATCCTCTCTCGTGGCCGGTATACACACCGCCGGACGCACCCTGACCAATCTTAGTAAAGCCGCGGTAGAGCTCGCGAGGATCACCCTCGGAGCAGATGCGTTTTAGAGCTGCCGCCACATCTAAACTGCTGCTTTGCCGTGGCCTGTTGCGGGGACGCGACTGCTGTGCCGGAGGCCCCACACGCCCCGGATGAGCCGCTCCGCCAGCACCGTTAGCCTCCGGGGCACGACCCATTTGATGCTGCGAACCCGAAGGTATCGGCTGAGTTGGAGGCTGTTTAGTGCTCGCAGATCGACCGAGCTGACCCTTCATAGCAGCCTGGGCCTGGGCCATGGCTTGTTCCTGCTGCTGCTGCATTAATTGCTGCTGATACGCCGCCTGGATGGCAGGTGACGGCTGGCCGACGGGGATGTGAGGTTGGCTTCCGTTCACTCGCGAGTTCGATCTCGATCGATGCTCTTCGGGGAGCATGGCGACGTTCTCCTTGGGAGGCTGCGTGTGAGCGCCGGGGGAATGAACGTCTTCGCCGGCTTGCGCCATGCCAATACCCGAATCCTTGGTAGGGGGATACGGCAATTGCTGCGCGGTTCGCGTCTGTAAAGAGACGGGGGGTTTTGGCGCAGGTCGGCTGGGCTGCAAGTTGGGATGGTCTTTGACGGAATGCAGCGCCGGGCTCTTTCCGGGTACGGGTACCGGAGGGGGAGCGCGGGGATTCTCGAAGGTGCCTTCATTATTCACGATTGGAAATCTCGGACTTGCTGGTGGACTGATCATGGGTGACATACCCGCATAGTTTGACGCATACATGCCGGGGGATGTTGCCATTCCACCAGAGTGGGTGCGTAGTTCGGCAGCTCTCACGTCGTGGAACTTCTCCAGGACCTGGTCCTCGTGCGGCTTCTCGGTGGTTTCCTTGTAGAATGTGACGATGTCCGCGATCATCTGCGGATTTTCCCTTCGAGCATTCTCCGGAATACCACTCTCGTTGATCAGACGCTGCCACTCCTTGGGCAGACCCTGTAACAGAAGTCAGCATCGGGCAGAACCCGGGGGTTGAGGCTGGAGTTGGTGACAAGACTCACGGTGAATTGGCCTGTGGAGCTATCGTAGCCGACATGGGTAACGTGAACGGGGTTCTCTGGCGCTGATATGACGGGTTTCTTAGGCGACCCCACCAAGGTGCTCATGAGGCCCGAGAAGCCCGACTTCTTTCTTAAAACGCCGGGTCCCTTGAGTTCTTTGCCCTCGTCCGAGTACCGTTTCGGAGGGACGACTTGACTCTCGTTGACGCGTGCGCCATGGGACTTCTCGGACATGGTGGCGTCAAGGGCGGAGAAGCTAGCCGACTGGCGCAGGAGAGGGCTCATTCCACGCGGGTCGGGACTCGTATTTGACGGCGGGGGAGGCGCAGGACGGATATGGGGTGCGTACTGATAGGTGGGAGACTTGGTGGCCTCGAAATGGTTGAGGATGAAGTTGCCGTCAAAGGGCGCACCGACGAATTCCTCGGGCGTCTGGGAGGAGAGGGGTTGATGGAGATGGGAATCGGACAAACGCTGATTGCCCGGCGACGAGTATCCAACACCAATACCGGTGCCAATGCCAGCGCCGGCTCCAGGCCCAATTCCTACTCCGTCAGGGCCAGTGGCGAGGTTGAAGGGGTTATTGCTCTTGTTGGAGGGCGAGGGAGAGGCCAGCTGGTGAGAAGGCGAAAAGATGGAGGGAAGAAATTCACCAGGAGAGAGGACGGGAGAGGAGTGAGAGTTATTGTAATTGGTATTGCTTATTTTGTTATTGGATGTGATGGTGGTAGTGGTAGTGGGAGGAGGTGGTGGTGGTGGTGGTGGATGACGGGGCGGTGCGGAGGAGTGGGAGTTGTTTGACGCGTTGTTAACGGCAGAGTTAGAGATGTTAGCGACGTTAGCAACGTGAGCCGTTGTGGCAGCGTCTGCGGTAGTGGCAGTTCTGTGGGGAGCGCTTGGAGCTCGCCTCAGACTCGTGGAGCTCCGTTTGCTCTGGAGGGATTGGGCGTCAAAGCGACCATCGGCGGTGAGAGAGTAACTGTGGCCGTGATGGGGATGGGAATGGGGAGAATGAGAGTTAGAGGGAGGTTTCTTAGTCAGTCTGTTACGGCGTTGTTGCAGATTGCTGTGAACGTTGACGTTAGTGCCGTGGCTGTCCATCTCTACCTAAAAGGTAGGGAATAAAGGGGGAAAAAACAGAGGTTTTGTTTTTTTTGGCTTATTTTTTGGGGGGCAATGATTTTTTTTTAGTGACAATAAAAAAAAAGAGAATGAATGGGTCGAACGATGAAACCATGGCTGACGAGACTAGAAAACACCCGACATGATGGGAGGGAAAGTAGGGAGGGGAGGGGAGGGGGGTGGTTTGCCGCAAGGTGCAGTTTTTTTTTCTCTCCTTCTATTCGATTTGTTGTTCCATCTTCCTCTTTTAATCCCTTTTAGTTTAGCAAGTTAAATGTAAGTTACTCACCTCGTATCTATTAGATACGTGCGTAGGCCATCTATTCCTCTTTCTCTCTCCTTGGTTACCCTTATCTATTCCTGGCCATATGATAACAGATTGATTATCCCATTCATGGTTAAGATAAGTCGAAAGATGAGGTAGTGGGTGACTAGGGGAGCCCAGGCGCATATGTGTGTACAGTACAGTAGTCAATCGCATGGGAACAAAAAAGAGAAGAAGCTTGGAAAGGGGAAGAGATCCTCCACCAAAGAAGCGCTTTCAGGTTGTGAGTCGTGGCCTTCTCCCCTCTCGCTGTCACGGTCACGGTCACGGTCACGGTTACGGGTATTCGCTTTACATCTCCTCGAATCAAGGAAAAGTTACATGTAGGTACCGTGGTGAATTGGTACCTATAGAAGGTACATGTGTATGAATCGATCAGGGTCAATTTAGGTAATTTGGAGTCAACGTGCGGGGACTGTGCGGCGCATTGGGGATAGTGGATAACCCTACCCGCGTAGCTTCCCTCGCTCCCTTGTCCGTCGTTGCACTGCTGGACTTCCGGAATAGGCCACTGCCACTGCCACTTGCTACTGCTACTGCTAGTACCTAACCCTCCACCGGTTAGGTATTCGCCCACGTTGGCATCGGCTTCCGCTATAAGTTGCTGCCATCACGAGCTATATTTGTCGCACTGTCTATCCGATAACTATCCGATAACAATATTGAACGCGCCCGAATCACGTATGTGTATTCGCATCTTGACTTCATTCGTGGCTACTTGGTTAGCTACATATCTAGAAGACTTGGACTGTTGATCGATACTCCGAATCGTCTAGCCTATATCTTTCCTGATCGCGGACTGCCTAAGGTTTAGCTGTTGCGTGCGGGCTTCGTCTGCAGCTAAATGGCCGGCCCGCTGAAGAAACAGCCGGGCTGGCTTGGCTTGATGCTGTAGTGTGTGGGATCTGATGACAACCTCTGCACCTTGGTTAGTTCCTCTTGTCTGTATCTTTGTTCCGGTCTTATTCCAACCTTCCAACTTTTATATAAACGGGCTCGGCCTTCATTATAACATCATATACTCTAGGAGCATTACATATAGTCTATAGAGGAATCCCTTGCTTGTCCTATTCGTATTTTCCGATGGCGTGTTTTATAGATCCCTTCTTATATTCAGTTCAGCGGCACATATAAATACCGAACGGGGGCTTTTCTTTGAGGAATAGAACAGGTAGCGTGGATAATAACTTGCTTATCATTTTTCCCTTAATAACAGCAACAGTTGCATCTGACGCCGTCTTCTTATCCCCACTTCTATTTAGAGCCTCCCTAACCACCAGTCGTTGTATTTCGACCAACGGGCCATATACGATCATAAGCATTGATTGGTTCTAAGGCTACCTTTGAAGGAGAGTCTGCGTATACTCTTCCCGTTTATTCCCGATCCCTATTTTATTAAAACATCGTATTCTGTGTAAGTGTTGTTGTCCTAGCCAAGTCAGTCAATCCCTACAACACCTAGACAGCCGTGAGGGTCTATTGTGACGCATCACCTCTCATAAGTTTCAACACTTTCAACCTCATTCAGATGGGTTAGAACTCAGGATATTCACGTTATGGGACTCGTTTCAAACCCTCATCAGGATCCTCCTAGAGACGCCTGTCGAGGCATTTTATTCGAGAGCCGGGTCGGACTTGAGAACCAACGGAACTCGTTTCGTTGCTAGTCGGTTGACTATGCTCGTCAATCTTTGCCTATAGACAGACTGGCACGGTCGATAGGGGTCCTGACAGCCCGATATTGCGTCTTCCCCTATCAGAAGCTACTCTTCTGCTTCTGTTGACCGTTGTTTGGCTTCGTAACATTCAAGCGTCTGCGTTGGAAGGTCAGGGTTACAACGCGCACAATCGGCAGCTCGCATACGTGCGCGCCTGTCACGGCTGCTGATAGGCTCAACGACACTCACATTGAAGCACGTAGATGATAATGCATGACATCTCGGTCTATATAAAACATTGTTCATTAGAAGAGAGGTACCATATATAGATGAGAGCTTGCACGCGTTCGCCCTGTCCCGGGGTGAACCTGGGAGGAGAGAACACTTGCGATGTCGTCTTATATGCCGTAGTGCTGCACATACGGATCTCCGGCCTTGCCATCATCGAGGGACGCCTGTCCACTAATAACCCTTTCCATCCAGGAGAACTGTGGACAGCCGGGCTTTGCTACTCAACAGATTCGCTATTCATCTGCGGAGGTCCTCCCATTCTCAGGCTAGATATGAATGTGTAGATGTTTCTTAAAGATTACCTACTGCACTACTATACGAAATTCGTATCGGGTCACGTCATGATACTGCTATCAACAATATAATCTCCTACTGAAAAGAGACCTTAATATACCGTATGTAATATATTTGTGTTTTTATAGCCCTTATATGGAGATAAATGGTGTGATAATTCTATGATTCGTGTTTGCCTCGATTTGTATTGTATTAAAAGTGCCTCTATTCAGAGAGCCGTCTACTCTCGGTTCTAAGGAGATATGACGCTCATGTATATGTTCACTATAGCATATACTGATTGGAAAAAGCCATAGGTAGGTAGGTAGGTAGGTATTGTCTCGTTTTGCTTAAAATGACGCAGAAGTGAGTTGTTCTTGTTGACGGCTAATAGTAAGGCTGTCGATTCACGCTTCGTTAAACGACTGCAGGTACCAACGTACCCTAAAGGCGCACGAATTGAAGCTGTGATTGTAACGTGGCGTTGCGTTAGCTAGCAATTGTGGCTTAGAAATGATAGGATTTCTGGAAGGCGCTGTGGTTGGCTACGTGAAGGAAGGCTCCTTTGGGGCTCGAGGCTGTAGGCAGGTGGGGTGGGGCGCCAGAGCGGGGCGGGATGTCCATTCAAATTTCCTGCAATTCGACATGACTGCAGCCCCGAGGTGGAGTTTACCTTAGCTAACCTTTTTCCTTTGCCGACACGACATGTACCTCGTAGTACAAAGATAGCTGCGATTGTACATGCGTGCACTGCGGCGACTCGGAAAGCGCTATCCATTGCTTCGGATCAATAAAAATCGAAAAGTCGAATTGTTGGCCAAGAGCGTCCAGTACCTCTAGGAAACGAAACTTCCACCTCACCCTTAACCATCTACTCTACCACCTCACTTACACTTCCCCGTAACATAAGCTATAACCTATCTATACGTACACGTACACTCGGCTCGCCAATTCCATCCTTTCGTGATTCACGTCTTTCTATTACCTACGTATCTGTCAACTATTCCTCCTCACCCCTATTAGACACCTTCGCCGGAGACTCAGATCATCACTCCTCGTGTGCATCATGTTCTAGTTTTCATCTTGCCGTCTCTACCGTTTCTTCGTCGTCTACAGTCCCGGTTCTACTACTACGTGTGATTCTCCCCATTGGCCTTGCCGTCACCTGCCTTTGAACGCTTCCTCTTGTCAAACGTCGAGTTCTACAGGTACCTCTTCTTAAGGTAGTTAATTATATAGATTGGTGAGTCTACTAAGCTTGTTCCTCACCTCGCACTGCTTCTGATGAGGCGCTGCGCTATCATATCTCTAATAAACTGTGCCTAGTTTCGAAATCTATATATTGAGTAACGAGCATCAATTTCTACTAGCAATTTTACCTTAAACCGTCGACTTTCGTTCGCTGCTCGCATTGTACAAAATGGCATCCGAAGTCAACAATGTGGAAGGCTCTGCTGCGGCAAGGCTCCTGCAGAAGCATGCTGAGAACCCTCTTCATGCTACCGTCGAAGATGTCCCTGATGAAGACTTGAAGTCGCCCTCGGCCGCCGATACCCCTGAAAAGCCTTCGTGGGGCCAGACTATGTCCGCCAAGACAGCTGGAAAGCAGCCTACGCATGAGTCGACTTCTCTCGATACCCAGTCGCACGAAGCTTTCCCTGAACTCGGTGTCCCCAAACCGGCCACTGCCTCCAAGTCTAATATCTCTCCGATCTGGGGCGGCGCCAAGGGTGCCAATGGCAAGGCTAATGGGACATCGTGGTCGACCAACGGCACCCCTCGAACTTCCACTCCGGCCTCGGGCATGTCTACGCCCACTGGAGTTCCTCCGCCTGTGTCGATCCCCGGTCGAAACGTCGAGACGGTCCTCCTCGAGTCGCGATACATCATGCCGCGCACCCAGCTCAAGCGCCCCATTCCCGATATTGTGAAGGATATAAACCGCAAGTCGCGTGCCGTAATCTCCATGGTGCCAGCCCCCAGCGGCCATCTCAAATTCGAAGCGACCGGGCCGCAGGACAAGGCGCAACAGGCCCTTCGAGATTTGGTTCAGCAGATCGGTCTCAAGGCAAGCAGCTGCCGAACTACCTCGTCCATTTGGAAGTTGACTAACATTGTGCTTTTAGACTTCCGTTCATGTCCCGATTCCGCAGTCCGCCAGAGCGCACATAATTGGCAAGCAAGGTTCCACCATCAAGGCGATCCAAGAAAAATCCGGTGCTCGGATTCAGCTGCCGAAGGTCGACGACAATGCGGGTAACCTTGAAGATGACGAGGACGCTATTATTGATGTGATTGTCGAAGGGAACGCGCTCTCGGCGGCCATAGCCCGCGACGCTATTAATAAAATCGCCGGGGAGCGATCGGCCAATATTAGCACGAAACTCAAGACCATCCCTTCCGAATTCTATCCATTCATCGCCGGCCCCAATAACAAGGTTACCGCTGCCTTGGAGGCTGAACATGGAATACAGATTCGCGTACCCCCTCACCAACCATGGACTACCTCAGTTCCGCAAGTGCCGAAGGCAGGGCAGAGACCCACGTTTACAGCCCCTATCAATGACAACTACATTCAGCTTGCTGGTGATCGCGTTGCAGTTCAGGCCGCGCGAGCTGCCATTGAGCGTCAGGTGCAGGAGCTCCAGAACCAATTGCTCCTAGATCAGGTGGAAATCCGTCAAGGCACTCACCAGTTCATAATTGGTGATAGGGGCATTCCTCCTGAGGACTTCTTCGCCGAGACTAACTGTGTTGTGGTCTTGCCTAGCACCCCTGACGTTGATACGGTTACAGTGATCGGCCGAGCTGACGACGTCAATGTGGGATTGGAAAAAGCTATGGATTTGGCAACACAAATTCACACGTCCGTCTTCGACGTGGCGAGACATCATAATCATGCCTCGGGAGGTGCTCCGGCATACTCGCGAGACATATCTCGTTACCTCCGGCAGAGGAAGGAAATCGAGCGGCTGGAGAAACTCTACCAGATCTATATCAACACACCCTTCTCAGAGGGCATAGTCAGTCCTTGGGAGCTCTACGCGAGGGAGGGCAAAAACGCGCTTAAGGCTCAGAAAGAAATGAGTTCCATCATAAACAGCCACCCGCCATCTCGGTTGGCGACAGTTCCGGTGGATCCATTTTTTTACTCGTATCTCAGGAGTGACATCCGACCCCAAATTCAGAACGACTTTGGCGTCAACCTGGTCGTACCGGACGCGGCCGAAGCTGATCTTCCGGTACTCCTGGTCTACGAAGGCACAGCTCTTCCCGAAGAGACCTATCACGTCCCCCAAAAGGTGCCGAATACCTCCGAACTCGAACAGTTCCAACGGGGTTTATCTGACGCTCGGAAACATATCCTCGAACTGATCAACAAACAAGAGCAGATTAGCACGGTGACCCTTGAAGTACCCGTTAAGTATGTGCCTTCTCGTCTTGCCTTGAAGCCTTGGAACTCTACTGACAATCGCCTAGATATCAGGACAAACTCCGGAAGTACATCAAGAGGGAGCAAGACTCCACAACTCGTGCCGCCGGTGATATCCCTGTTCGGGTCAGTGTGAAAGGCACGACAGTTACCATGCGGGGCCCAACTTCTAGCACAGAGTCCCTCTCGCAGAAGGCCGCGGCTTTCGTCGAGCAGGAGAAGGAAGATGAAAAGGAGCGCGGTTTCACGCTAAAATTCGACTTCCCACAGAAGTTTGCCAACCACCTAATCGGCAAAGGTGGCAGCAATATCAACGACTTGCGTGAGAAGTTTGACGTGGACATCCAGGTTCAGAATGGAGAAGTCGAACTTAAGGGTCCGAAGGCAAAGGCCGAAAGGGCAAAGGCCCACATCATGTCTCTTGCTCGTCAGTGGGCAGATGAGACGACTCACGCATTGAAGATCGAACCTAAGTACCATCGAGAGCTGATCGGTGCTCAAGGCAGCCAAATCCATCGTCTACAGAATCGATATAACGTGCACATCAACTTCCCGAAGACTGCAAAGGCTGCCAAGGATGATGAATCTGTTGCAGACGTCACAAGCGAAGCCGGAAAACCTCGACGCCAGCAAGCTCCTGATGAGGTCACAATCAGAGGCCCCAAAAAAGGTGCAGACGAAGCTCGCGATGAAGTGTTCTCCCTCTACCAATACCTGAAGGATAACTCATTTACTGCTTCTGTAACTGTCCAGCAAAAGCAACTTCCGTCGCTAATCGGTTCCGGCGGTTCCGGTATGGATGAGCTCCGCCAGACCACGGGGGCGAAGATTGACATTCCGAACGACCGTAACGAAGCTCAAGACGCCGCGGTAGAGATCCAGATCAAGGGCACGAAGACGCAAGTCGCGGCGGCCAAAAAGATCATTGAAGAGAAGAGGGCTGTATTCGACGAGACGGTCACCAGGACAGTGGAAGTGGACAGAAAGTGGCATAAGAATTTAATTGGTCCCGGCGGTAAGTGTGATTTACTATGCTTCCCTTTCGGCTGATATTCTAATTTTAGGTAGGCTCGACCCTCCGCGACATTGTGATTAAAGCTGGTGGCCCTGAAGACAGACGACTCCAAGCTCGAACCATCCAGTTTCCCAAGCAGGACGCTGATGGGAATGCCATCAGGATCGAGGGACGACGGGATGTTGTCGAGAAGATCATCGCTGGTATCCAGGCTCTAGTAACGGAACGTGAAAGCCGAGTTGCGGAGACTGTTGAAGTACCCGTCGAGAAGCACCGGTCATTGATCGGACGTGGCGGCGAGGCAAAGCGCCAGCTCGAGTCGCAATTCTGCGTCTCAATCGACATACCTCGACAAGGAAGCGGTTTAACTGGTGTAAAGCTAGTCGGTCAACCCGCTGACGTTGCGAAGGCTAGGGAACATATATCATCATTAATCAAGGAACAGCAAGGCGAGACGATCCAGATTCCCCGAAAATACCATCATGCCATTTCTGAGAATGGTCAGTTCTTCCGTAGACTCAGAAATGACCACAAAGTCACAGTGGACCATGCTGGTCAGGCCCTGCCACCGAAAGCGAGGCCTTCATCTACGCGAGCTAATGCTGGTCCCTTGCCTCTGATTACGGACGACGCGGAATCTGCCGCGGATGCGCACTCGTGGACAACTATCGACACGGCTTCTACCGACGACGGTGATATTCCGTGGGTCCTTAAGGGCAATACGGACAACATTGAGAGGGCAAAGAAAGCAATCACAGCAGCACTTGAGCAAGCCCAGAAAAACAACACCATCGGCTACCTGATTCTACCAGACCCGTCTACCTACCGCCACGTCATTGGCCAAGGAGGCTCCAAGGTCAACTCGATTCGCAAGCAGAGTGGCTGCAAGATCAACGTTCCGCGTGACCAAGCGAGGGACGAGGCTATTGAAATTTTGGGCTCTAAAGAGGGCTGCGAGAAGGCCAAGGAACTCATCCTCCAGGCCGTACAGGAAGGACAGGCTGGAAGGCGGGATTAGAAGTCTCGCCCAAGTATCGTGGCCATCCTTGCTAGGACCAACGGGTGGTAATTCGAGAGGTACGAGAGGAGCTCAGCGCCTGTTCAAGATTCAGTCGATTTTTGGACGGACATCCACTCCGTTGAAGTATTTGTAGCAGTAATCAAAATCGGATAAGCAGGTATAAATAAAAATTGATATGACTTAATTTTCGGGGCCAGACACAGGCAACCGAAGCTGGAAGGGTATTCTTGTCTTTCACCGTTCACGACATCTGGCGTGCTTAAGAACTAGGATAGCAACAAGCAAGGCCATATTCATTATATCCTAGACGTGGTCTTACGGAAGGAGTTGCATAGCAACGCCTAGATACGTACTAGTGGGAGATACAATAATGCCGTGCATCCCAATGCGAGACAGGCGGGAATCACCGAGGAATTTTATAATATCTTTTTCCTTCCAACCAACCGACTTCAGAACGCCTGGGTATTATTCCTCCGCACCATCTTGAAAACCGCGACCCTAAAACCAACCTGAGTTTCGCCACCTAGTCGTCCTGTACCAGTTGCAGAAGTGAAGTAATGTAGTCGGCCTAGCCAGCAGATGTTAGTGAAGCTCAGCAATCGGGAAAAGTGAGTCATGGGGAGATTTGCGATGGAAATCAGAGGGTAAAGGAATGGAAAGTGAAGAGAGAGAGAGAGAGAGAGAGAGAAACTACTTACTAGAACCTTATTCTCCGTCATAACTTCGAACAACCGCGCCATGACGGGGCGAAAGAGCTTCTCGTTCCACCCGCCGCCCTCGCCTCCCATTTCGTGCTTCTTCAGCAGCTGCTCCTCCGACTCTGTCTTGACGACATTGCGTGCGATGTTGCGCAACACTAGCACGGCACTGAGCGGAATACCGGCTGCCTGCTCGACCTTAGGATCCTTCTCGTCCGTGGTGACGATGGTCTGCTCCCAGGCGAGACTCATGGTCTTGGCCGGGGTGACATAGGCCTTGCGCTGTCGTTTCGCCGCTGACTCTAGTCCTTCGCCAGGGACGCGCTTTTGCGGCGAAGGGAAGTGTGTTTTGAGATGACGTGCAAGTGGCGACAGTCTTGTCTGAGTTTGCCTTGCGTACTTAGTGCAGTCTTCCCAGTCACAAGACGCGTTGACCTCCTTGTCTTCGATCTGGCCCTTCTCGCCTACGGAGACGCCGAGGTGGTCAGTTAAGACGTGGTGCCACATCATCTCGCCGCCAAGGAAGAACTGGTTGCACTTCTTCAGGTACGGGCCTTTAGCAATCATCCACCGGCACGGCGAGTATTCCTCCTTCGTCTCCGGATTAATCGGTAGGGTCCGGGCGCGAATGCCTTCTATTATGAAGAGATCCGACTGGGCGGGACGCTGACGCCTGAGGATTTGGGCTCGGGCACTTGAAAAAACCTGGCTGACATTTCTAATAAAATCAGCAGCGCTGAGCATGTTCCTAGAGCCGCTAGCGAGAGATCCGAAAGAGCTTTGATAAGCTTGCCATATAGCGATCTGCGTGATATGGGACGAGGCATCTTCCTCAAACAGACTCTGAAGCCACTGAAAGCATCTCTGAGGCTCGTCGGTGTTTGTCAGTTTTTCGTGTAGATCCGGAGGTAGGGACGCTATCTCTTCCAACGCAGGTGCTTTTTGTTCTGGCTCGAGGACTCTGTCCTCCTTCACTCGCTTGGCTCCGTGGGCTAGTAGTCGGACAAGATGCGGTACGACGTGCTCCATGTTAACGGCCTTCAATAGAGATTCGACATTGGCTACTACCGCCGTGTATTGGTAGAGGAAATCCAAGCACGCATCCATAAGTTCCTCGTCGTTGAGTAGGAGCCAGTTTATGATGTTCTGAAGCACCACCGCGGGGACGTTCTGCAGTTGGTTCGTCGCGTCCAAGTTCATTGATATTCGACTGATGGCGCGAAGAGACGTCAATATCGTGCCCCTGTCAGTCGAGTCAAGCTGGGACAGCAGTGTCCGGTACAAAGGATCGTTAGAACCGAGCATGAGCCAAGGCGTAAGCTGCTCAGCAGTGTCTAGAGCAAAATGCTTAACCTCCACAAGCATCTCCAAGTTCGGGAGATGCAGGATGATGCAAATCAGGTCTTTCAGGGGATACACGTCCGCCATATAGATAGCGTTCTCTACTAGCATGACCATGTTCCGAATAGTCAAGACAGCTTCGGTGATGCGTAGAAGGCGGTCACTGAATTCAGCAGGCTGCATGTGATCAAGGACTGGCTTTGGCGTGAGCCTTGCTACCCGCTCAAGAATATCACTTGTCCCGTTGAGTCCATCGAGGGTGGCGATATCCGAGCTCTCTGGGTCGTTGAAATAAGAAATCTGCCAGTCAATCTGGTAGAACAGGCTACTAATCTCTAGCCCTTTCTCGATCAGCCCCTCGGCCAAGCCAAGGAAGGATTCGAACTTGTATTTATCGCCCCGTTCGTATGAGATCTTAACTAGGTGATTAAGGGCGAATGCCTGTTCGGCAGGAATTCCCGAGCGGAGAGCTTGAAGACAGCGCAAGTAGATGTTGGGCCCCTCGAAAGATATACCCGGTATAGCTGGGCGAACGGGCAGTTGCATGTCCGGGATACCAACGGCCATTCGCAATTGACGTTGCCGTTTAGCAAACTCGGCCGCATTATTCCCCGGGGTATTGACGGGACGGAGAGGGACGGATATGGGAGGGCGCGGTTCAAAGGCCTCTGACAGACGCGACGCAATATCCGGGTTCGTGGGGGCGAAGGAGGACGAGGCGCCGCGGAGAGCTGCCTGTTGAGCCTGGATTGCTTGGAGAGCGCTGCCCGTATTATGGTGCTGCGGGAGGTGGTGACTGTGCTGCTGTTGGATCTGAGGTGTCTGAGAAGTATGCGTCGCATTGGTAGAAGCGGCAGGTGTGGCATGGTGTGAGGTTTGCCTGGGCTGGCGGCTGGGTCCCGTCTCGGGCTGGAAGGGTATTCGTTGGGGAGGGGCTTCACGAAGGCGGCCGGAAGCTCTATTTCCGGAGACGGGAGTACCCTCTCCTTGACGGTCATCTCGAGTAGGCGTCTCTACGCCAGAACGACCGGAAGAGGCCTTGAAGTTCTCGACAGTACGGGTTAGAACCGGGCCGTACTTGCTGGCGCAAGACTGATGCTCTAGGACCTCCTTAGGCGGAGGCTCTCTGTTATATTGGTCGTGGACCCAGTATGCTACTAGATAGCGGTAGAAGTCTTGCTTCAATTGAAATGAGAGCTGGCCGACACCCTTGCCATCGCTGTGATGCATACCCAGCTCGGCCGCCAGGGTACCCCAAGACTTCTGGACTTTGTTCAGTTCGTCATAGCCTCCCTTAGCAATGACCGCGTTGTAAAGCTTGAGAAGATCGACAGTGACATGCCCGTGTATGGTAGGGAGTCGGGGCTCGGGTTCGAACGATGTTCCCCGTTTCTCGTGAAAAGCCGCGAGCTTCTGGATGAACTCTGCGTATTCTGCGGTGCGGTCAATCTCGTGGATATAAAGATCCTTGTTGCCGGGGCCACGATTCGGAGCCATGGCTACTTAAGATAGATTCGTGATACTTCTAGTCAGAGGAGGACGGCGGCGGGTGACAATGGCTGGCAGGTGAGCCAGGGCATTGGCCGCGAGCTTCTTCTGCTTCTTTTACTTGGTTCGTTAAGTTACGTTATTGGCTCGATGAATAGTCGACGATGTATGGAAAGGTGAATTATGCGGTAGACGACTGGGCGAAGACGGGCGCTTTGCTTGAATTCACGTTCGCGAACCCTTTTTGTACAAAGATTCAAGATGTTGACTCAGAGGCGACAAATAATGGTGGTGAAATCCGACGATGCGCGCTCAAGACAAGCTAAGTTAAACGAGAGTCGCGAAAACGAGATGTGCATTGACAAAGAGTTAGTTGGAGTCACGTCGAACCGAAAAATGATAATGGCCCGTGCATATATCCTTTCAGTGGATCTTTTGTACCTTAGGTACCTATCTAGGTACATACTAGGTACCTATGTAGCTTACCTAAGGTACTCATCGCATAATTGCATACCTGAGTTACCGGTACCTGGTAAACTCACCTCACGCCGCCTCGCCTTCTTACAGCCGTCAAACTCGGTTTATAGCCCAACTTTTCACCTTAAGCTTAACCGCAATACCCTCACCTCAACCTACAAATCTAGTTGTGAGAATCAGACTTACACGATTAATTTCCCTAGAAATATCTTTTTCTCGTCGTTTCTTTGACGTCCAGACTCGAACCACTCTCCCCGAAAAGCTTGCCGCGTTTGTCTCGCCGTGCATGGCGGGGCCTCATATAATTTGATATGAGTCCAAATCGCTCGTTGTCGTGCAAGGTCTTATATTCATATTCAACTCTCCGTTAGAGTGGATGTAAGAGACGATGGCTTCCTCTCCCTCTAGATCTACCTACCACCACGTAGACTCTGATGGCGCTAAGATGTGGGAAAACGACTCCATCGAGGAGCGCATCTTCTCGGCAGCCCTGATCTGCTTGGAAGGTCATTACAACCAATCCCCCGTAATGGGACCTCTATCCACTGCCAAGGTCACCGGCATCGTCTCCAAGACCCTCGAGAAGACGCACACGTTCAAGGACGTCAGGTAAGTTGCCCCGCAAGCGACCATGGACGGGCGCATTACTGACACATAGACCGCAGGGAAGTTCTATCAAGAAACATACGAGTGTGGATATGGCTGCGCCGAGCTGTATGCGCTGCATTATGTGATCTCAACGAGAAGGCCCTTGGTGTACGATCCGAGCCTTTCGTACAAACCAAGTTCCTCGACATCACCACTCCCGAGGTCACCGCCTTGATTATTAAGAATTACGCGCCTTTAAAGGAGGCACTGCAGATGTTGAACAAACTCATGCACATTGCCCGCAACCTCCTCGTCACCACTGACCCTGAGGTACCCCAGGACTTGTCGGCAGCTATTCGTTTCGATCACGAGGTGTATGAGGCGATATGCCTCTGCGTCAACGTGACCAGCAAGGGAATCGACGGGGAGATGCCAGAAGATGAGGCCTCGCGGGCTAAGCTGAATGAGATAACTGAACTCTGTAGGTCTAAGTGCACATCAGCATCCTCGCGGCGTGTCTAATCGTTAGCAGGCAAGAAGGTCCTCGTGACGTCCCTCCAACAGGCGCACAACTGGATTGCAAAGAACGATCGGAATAAGATGCTGTTCTGGTATAAAGTCTTGATCGAGTCGCCGGACGCTGACGCCAACCCGGGGCCAGAAGACCGGCACGAATCAGTCCTAGACTACCCGGCGCCCAGAAGCATTCACCTGCGAGACGAAATATCCAACTGGCTTAAGAGATCGTCGCGGATGTGCGACGCTGCAGTTGAAATTTGCAAGGAATACTTCGACGCGCAGAGTACCGAAAAGAAGGATCAATGGCTGCCTCACGATGAGAACCTACTTGCCTGGAACTACTACATGCCACCCGAGACGCGGGCTTGGCAGCCGGATACGTATGACGAGGCCGCCAGGGCGGTGTCGGTGTGGAACCCCGAAGACACCGACAAATTCGAGCAAGACAGAGCTTACGGCCGTGTATCACACGAGCTCAACAAGTGGTGGTATGGTGCGCGTATCCCAAACTCGAATGACTGGAGCTTAACCATGTACTCTACCATCGACTCCGTCCCCCAGCGTATCAAGGAGTGCGAGGCCAACCTCATGCAGCGCTATGTCCCAGCGGAACCCCAGGAAGAACCGAGCGACGCAGTCGGGCATCCCGTGGATGATGGACACAGTCATGATGGGCACAATTCGGATTGGCAAGGTCAGCCGTCTCAGACGATCCACAACTACGCCCCGGAGTACGACGAGTACGAAGAAGAAGCCGACGACGATGATTCTTATGGAGAAGGACCGATGACCGGACTACTCACCGAAGTGCCCAACATCCTCGATCCCAAGCAGATTGAGGCGCTTCACATGATTGTCAAGTCATGCATATTGGACTCGGCCGGCTCCGGCTTGACCCGATTCGGCGAGAACCTACAGCAGATCCGATGCCGCGTTTTCCTTGCCACCGACTGCGGTAGAAACCTCTTGAGAGAAATGCTTGTCTTCATCGCCGTGTGGGAAAAGGACGAACAATCTCTCATATTCCAGATCAGCAGCCAGATTGTTCAGGCTATTCACGAGAACTCGCTCGTCCCTTACGCGTGGATGGCTCTCCGAAGCCCCAAGGACATCATATCGCCAGCGCAGACCGTTCTACTCCGGCTTATCACATACCTTTTCCGCACCGCGCTATTCCCACCAAAGGATTACAACCCTTTCCCCGACCCGAAGTCGGACGACGTGGAGAAGATTCTTGCAAACGACGATGTTCGCCTCGGCAAGATGCTCAATTATCTATACGGCCTCTTCCGAAGCCGCATCATCCCGGAGTGCGTTGCCTTGATGCAGATCCAGGGCGAGGTCCGTAAAGGCCGGCTAGACCCCGCAGACTTCCCAGTAGATAACTGGGACCTAGAGCGTACAAAAGACGGCTTGGTACAATACCTTGACTTCCTCTACACCGTTGCCGACATCTACCCTCTCCGCCAGCACCTTATTGACTACGAGGCCGTGTACGAACTTCTCAAGCTGCTCGAAGGTCTCGATGTCGGTGTGGAGAAGGCTCCATTCCCAGGGACGCGAAGAAACGAACCTCCTGCCACGCCTTCTACCACGGCTTCTACCCCCCAGGCATCGTCATCCAACAATCCGCCCCCGCCACCTCCTCCGCCCCCTATCTCCGACCCACCGCACGAGTTCCCCTGGACTGGTATCAAGGGCCAGGTCCTGTCCATCCTTGCCGCTCTCCTACAACCGCCGCCGGGTCAGTCCTCACCCGGTAACCCGACAGTGCAGCTCCAAATATTACAGCACAACGGCATCGTCGCTCTCCTTAACTGCTGTTTGTACGATGACAACAACCGCTTCTGTCGCGAGCGCACGCAGCTATGTCTCAAGTGGCTCATGGACGGATGCCCTGACGCCTCGGCGTTCCTACAGAACCTTGTGAGTGCAAATCAGGGACAACCGGTGGCGCGCCCGCCCGCCGGTAGCGGTAGCGTAACGCAGAGCGTCCGGATCGATGGCGTTCCCGGGGAGGTTCGGGTCCAGGTGCGCAGCTCGAGCGCACCGGCTGGAGAAGTCGGTGAGGTGGTGGGTGACGCAATCGCGGGTGCGAGTTTGAGGAGCAGGCTTGAGGAGAACAAGAGCCGTAGCGAGGAGCTGGTTAATGACCTGTTGGCCCTGACGGTTGTAGACGAGACAAGCAAAATGGCCATGGCGCCTGACGGCGACGAGACGGAGGACGACGACTTTATATGATCAGCCTCCAAGATATTTCATAGGACGAGGTCGGGGATAACCATATGCTACCAACTTTTTATGATGCCATACTCGTTTTATTGAGCTCCTACAGGCTTGCATCAGATAGGCCTATGTATTTAGGCAGTGTTCAGACTCAGGAGTAGGGAGAACATTGCTTAATTTGTGAGCATCACCAATTAAACCAAACGTGAAGTGTTATCACGCGAGTGAAGCCTAGCATTGTCTTTAGCTACCGAGGAAATTATGCCTACCTCTTAGGTACGTAGCAGTTCTATCTTGGAACTCTAGCCTGTACAGGGACCGTATCTGTAAATCATCCTCTACTTTTCCGTTTCGCGTAACCCCCTTCCGGCGGTATCTGTATCTATCTCCCTGACTAGGTACCTAGTTCAATCTGAAGGCAAAAGCAGTCCATTTGCAGACATTACGCCTAGCTATGTCTCGGGCTTGTTCTAGACCCGGGTCTGACCACAATTTATGGCCTCAATCTCCAACGTCACGACATGTACTTGATCGCGTGCTTGAGCAGCTCGTCGTCGCGCGCGACCATTCCTAGCAGTATTTCGTTCGCGAGTGTCTCTAGTAAGTTAGGGCCTCCCGTTCTAAGTCTAGCCCTGATAAACCCATCCATTCCTATTTCCTCTTGGAGATCTAGCATTTCCTTGATCCTTACAAGCCGATCCTCGCCATCGACTTTTCTTACCGTCACATCTTCAACACCAGTAATGTTTCCCACATCCGGTGCAGGTTGGTGAGTGTACGCCGATGCTTTCCCCGGAGATCCTCTCTGGGTGGGACTGGAGACAGGTTCTGGTAGCACGTCATACTGGGTGGAGGCGGTGGCGTACTTGCGATGCGAGATCAGGGAGATTTGCCGGTTAACATCCAATTCCTGGAGTTTTGCGGTATAACTCCCGATAATACCATCTGGGACATCAGCCTTTCTGATATTGGCGATTTCTCTTGTCTCGGCCAAGTTTCTGGCTCTTTGGGGGCTTCCGATTAAACCAACTTTGCCAGGAGTGGCATACGAGTAAGGTATATCAGCACGAGCTGTCCCTACTTGTCGCTGCGTCCTCGACTTGAATTCGGATCCGGGGATCTCATTTTCCCTATGCGAGCTTCCTGTGACATTGGTACTGTCATCGGGCTTCTCGAGGTTCCCGTTGATTCCCTCTTCGATAGCAATCTTAGCCTCCTCGTGATCGGCCCCATCCACTTCGGTAGCGTGTAGATACGGATCGGCTTTTAAAGGCGCCTTGTAAGAAGCCTTGGGTTCCGCGCTTGTCCAGGACAGATACCCTTTCACATTGAACTTGACCCTTTTCGATGAGTCAGAACCCATAGCAGCACGTTCGGTAGCTCTTTCTTGGCCTCTCGCTGATATGGTCGGCTCTTGTTCGAAAGGGATCAAAGCGCTGTCAGAAGGTGGTCTTTTGGAACCACGCTTGGCAACAGCGCGTGGAACCGTATTAGTTGGCCTGGGCTGTATTGCCACTCCTGGGGTAATAGGACGTTGGAATAGGGAATTGTTGCGGGTAATCTGGGATGCCCTGCGCTGTGGAAAGGGGAGGTGACGATGAGGGATCAATTGGTTGATGTTACCAACCTCTGATGAGGTGGCTGGCCTTGGTGGATAGGGGGAGCTGCCATGGTTCTCGCTGCTGATCCTCCGGTCGAGATGGGCAGGGACTGAGCCAGGTCGGTCCGATAATCGTCGTAGCGAATTCGGCATCCGCAAGGGTATAGCACGATGGCCTCCTAAAGGGAGGTACCCACGTGCCGCCGCCGAACTGGATGAAAAGTGCCGACTATTCTCCATACTGAGGGAGACAACCGTCGAATCAAGAGCCGAGAGTTCTAGGAGTAAGAGAAATAATAATGGAAATAGTACGTAGGTATTGATTACTCGGAAATTAATGTAAGATGTGATATGCTATTGTGTCAATTCTGGGAAGAGAGAGAGAGAGAGAGAGAGATTTATAGATGTTGTAGAAGTAAAGGGCTGGCTCTAGTAAAGTCTCCTGTGGCCCAGTGTTTGATATACCTACCTAGCTACTTCCACCAAGGCGCCGAGGACCTGCCATCTGTGTGTGGAAGATGTCAAATGTGAGGTAGGTACCGGCGCAATATAACGCGAGATATGTGACGATAAATGGAGTTGGGAAGTCACGACGGTTGTCTAAGTGGATACCTCCTTACCAAGTTTCCACTCATATGACGAGTTACAAGGTTTACACAAAATTAAAGGAATCATATATCTGAAAGACTCGGGGGGGAAGACCTAAACTGTACCTATCTCATGTACCTAGGTACCCAGGTACCTAACACCTTGACTCCATTGACTGCAATACCCCTTATCACGTGGTATCCCATATTGCCAACAAGACCTTCAAGAATATGAAGTCGTCGAAGCGGATTAGATGGTTAACATTATTGAATAAAATTAACTATCAGGTACCTAATGCTTATGGTATAGAAAACTGGTGGTCCACGCTTACAATCCAATCTATCACTTGACAGCCCAGTCTATTCCAATCAAGACTTACGAACCTATTATTATCGAAAACATTTGGTAGTTGACATATTTTCATTACAATTTCAATATGATCAACTTACGCACTTGATTAACGTGTCCCCCTTCATAACCACTTGCGCCCTAGCTTTGGCACAATTCTTAATATTTCCTTCGTCTCTCCGAACACGTTTGCAATGTACAGACAGCGATAATATTACAGACAGCGAACTTAGAGTTAGAACTTAGAGGGACATCTACTTCATAGTTTTGTATTAAGATCTCGTGGTTCCTCTCATATCCTTACATATACGATATCTTGGGTGTGATATGATGATCTGATGGCTGATCTTGATGGGTCTAAAGTGTACGGTTTGTGGCTATTGGGGGGGTTGAATAACCTGTACGGCAGTATGCAAGACTCCATTTTCTAGCCACAGAGCCTCCGGTCTTAAAGACTTGCCGTGTAGGCGTCATATTATATCTATACAAAACTAGATATTTGTTTCGAGCTCCTCTGGACTCCAACAAAAGCCGCGCGGAAGTACGTCGCCCACAAGAGCGCCAGCATCTGGACCTCTACATCCAGACGATTAATGAGAGGCGTTGATATTATCCTGCTGGGCTAGATTGGTGCCCCTTCGGCACAAACGACTATTTTGCGAAGGCAAGGTCCCAAAAATATAATCCGACATCTCCCAATCCTCAGACCCAACTGCATTCTGCGCGTAAAATACATCCCACGGGTCCAGCTCTTTCTTGAGCTTATAAAGCCTATCGTACTTATCACCCCAGAACGACTGCTGGAAACCGGGTTCGATATAGTCCGACTCCGAAAGGTAGGCCCCCGAGCCGGGCGAGACTGAACGCCACACCGAGCCCCAGTCGGACGTCAGGACGTTGCTCCAGATCGTGATTAGTTCGGTATACATGTCTTGGCTCCATGCCACGATGTCGATCGCGTGAAGGACCGTGTTGCGCCAGGCGGGGTTGACGGCATTGTCGGGATAGCCTGATTTCGGGGCGGCGGCGACGTTATACGCGGACACCACTCCCCCGCCGTTTACGACATAGCTGATGGCTTCAAACGTGGACGAGAGCTTGGCCGGATCCTCCCAGTTTTCTCGCGGAAAGAGCCGGCTGCCATATCGAGCAAGATTAGACCCCCACGACTCTAGAGGAAAAGACTTATCCCACGCGTCGTAGAAATTGGCGTATTCTTGGTAGACCGGCTTCAGGTCGAGCCCGATACTTTCCACCGTTTTGAAAAAGGGACCGGCAAGCGCTTCCAATTCCGATCTGGACATGTTTGGCGCGAACCAGGGTGCCATGTCCCAGACGTAGTAACCGCTCGTTGCATTGAGGTTGAAGTGGGCGTAGTTGCCAGCGTCGGTGTACTTGATGAAGTCTTCGAAATAGGCACGGACAGCTTGCCAGAACTGTTCATAGGACACCTCATCTCCGGTAGTCAAACTAAACGACATGGTCGTGACTGGGATTTCGGGGAACGCCTTGATCACCATAGAAGTCACGACTCCGTAGGTTGACCCGCCTCCGCCTCGAAGAGCCCAGAAAAGGTCGGGATTGGATGTTTCGCTGGCCGTGACGAAGCGGCCGTCGGCTGTCACGATCTCCATCGAAAGGACCTAAAACGAGGTATTAGTCATGAGCCATTGCATTCCGTCTACGATCAACTCACTTGGTCTGCTGCCATTCCGTAGATACTCGACAAAGGCGAGTGACCGCCGCCAAGGATGTATCCTCCTGTGAGACCAACCGTCTGTACGTTCTAGTGTCAGTTAATAGTTCATCAAGAAGCGCGGCAAGACTCCGTCCGAGTGAGTTTACCTTCCCCTCTGCACCGACGATTGTAAGGTTCTGCTCGTGCGCAGCTTCATACGCTTCAAAGACCTGTACTCCCGCTCCCATTTTAAAGGCTGGTCCTTCGTATGATCCCTCTTCGTAATTCTCATAAAACTTGATGTCCTTCATATTGTGAGTCCAGAGGGAAAGAGCACCTGCTCCGGTCGACTTTGCACTGTAGTCGTGGCCAGTGTTCTTGACGACAAGCCGCAGATTAAGGCTGCGCGCCAGGTTGATAGCCAGCTGGATTTGAGAGGCAGTAGTTACGTTGACCGACATTGCCGGATATGCGCCGATGGTACAGTTCAGCGCATAGGGGTTCACCGTGTGGGGTACACATGATGTTCCCTCGAACAAGATCGCGTTGATAGACGTCGGGTCGTTCGTGCTGAGCTGTTTCAGCTACAAATCTCGGTTATCCTCTAGACATGGGGCTCTCCCGACTCACTTACTGGACATAAGAGTCATCAGACCAATGTGACGTGATCTCGGCACATCTGGCTGAGTCTTGATTGCCGTAGTCGCTATAGCACGGCGAGGCAAACGGTTTAGTCTGGATGAGACTGCCGCCCAAAAGCAGATCGAAGACCCTATTGGTGATAGCACCAGGGAAGACGACAAATTCGCCGGGGAAAGTCTTGCATGGCCCGATGATGGACTGATTGGGTGCTGTCGCAGGGTCCGCGAAACCGAACAATATTATGTTAGTTAAGCCAAGATCAGTCAGGTTTGCTAGGACGGCGTCTGTAAGCTGATGAGTCTCTCCGGGGAAGAGATCGGCTGTGGCATTAGAGGAGGAGGCATCAACGGCGGCGAAAGCGGGCTTGACTGTGGACTCGTCGGCGTCTTCGAGGATTAATCAGGGGTCAGGTTAGCTTGACGAGAAATGACTTTCACACCGATTCGACTGTCAAAGGATCGCAATCTGACTGACTGATGACTTGACCGCCTACGACAATCGTTTGAGCGAATCCAAGCGGCGAGAGAACCAACACAAGGCTCACTCCCAGTAGCAGCGCGTCGAAATACATGGTGGGAAGACTAAGCCGAAGCAAGCTCGCGTGCACTTGAACAAGGAGTAGGGTCGCTTAGACCACAGAGGAGTCAAAGAGGCGACGGCTGACATTGAAGCTATAGAAGCTCCCGATAGCTCAGACTCATCGCAGACACCCCTCCCCCAAGCCCTTCTTCCGGCCATATGACATAGCATGGTGACAATTGGGATAAGCTTGACCCTGTGCTGAAGCGGCGATATTGTCACTTAACGGACAATTTCCCTAAATGGCAGTGATGCTTGGTGAGAGCGGGCAGACGGGGTGATATTATTAGTCGGTCTCATTAGCCGGCATAGTGATGGCTATCTGCGCCGGCAATTCGCGCGCCGACGATCACCTTGCGGTGACATCGAGACGCGTCTAAGCCCGATTCTATCGAAGAATAGCCGCCACATCTCGTGACTCTAGCGCTGGGATATGTACGAAGAGGCACGAGAGACACGGCTGCAAATTGAACGAATGTCTGGTCTCATGAATCGAATACGCTGGTTGTAGATGGATAAAGTCCAGAACGTATCATGAAGGACAGAAGAGGGTGGCATCATTTATCCACGCTCTGATGGCAATCTCAAGGCTACCGTCGAAGGCTCGTTGGAACTTGAATTTCTGCTCCGGCATAGTACCACTGTATCCAGGGACATGGGTATGATATCGACACCGGATGATGTCTATGTGCAGGACTCGGAACCAACGATGAACAGTTGGGTTCTGCTTATGAGATGCCTCCTACATTCTAAGGAGGTTAGATTACCCCCTATTCGCAAGCCACACACCGACATAAAACATAGGGAGGTCTAGAACAATGTCTCAACTTATTAATAATATTGATATTACAAGTAGGTAATGCTTAGGACTGAATGGTCAAAAGTATACTTCAATGCGACGTAAAGAGAAAAGCACCGTTTAGTAGTAGGAGGTATTTAGAATTAAGATCACAGGCGTGAGACAACTCGCGCTGATATAGTATTACCCCTTTTGTCGCATGCCTCTGTCATCTAAGCAGTATAACGACTAAAGGAGGCATCTTATCAACAACCTCCTTATCGCTAATGAAATTTTGTGTCGGATTGCACAACCTCAACGACGACAAGACTAACACGACTCCACGACATCGGGCACCTATCCGTGATTTATCATCTAGTGGAAACTCCTGCTATCCGGACAGGCCAGCCAAAATGCCCGATCTTCCCGAAACCTTCGACCGTAAGTTGTCTCCGTCGAATCATTCGCCTTCTTCGCGATAGCCATAACCTCACTCGCCACCGCTGACAACACGGCTGCTGTTCGTCCATAGGACCCGTCCATATCGCTGTCATAGGCGGGACTGGCCTCTACAAGATCGATGGCTATACGCCCATCGCCCGTATCAACCCCCTGACACCCTGGGGGTATCCGTCGGCACCCATCCTGATCCTCGAACACGGCGGAGTGCCCGTCGCCTTCCTGGCCCGTCACGGCGTCCACCACCAGTACGCGCCTCATGAGATCCCCGCCCGTGCCAACATCGCCGCCCTGCGCCACATCGGCGTGCGCTGCGTTGTCGCCTTCTCCGCCGTCGGCTCCCTACGCGAGGAGATCAAGCCCATGGACTTCGTCGTCCCCGACCAGGTCATCGACCGCACCAAAGGCATCCGCCCCTTCACCTTCTTCGAGGGCGGCTTGGTCGGCCACGTACCCTTCGGCGACCCCTACGACGACAAGATCGCCCAGGTTGTGCGCCAGTGCGCGAAGTCCATGCAGGGCGACGGTGTCGTACTGCACGGGAGCGGAACTGCCATTTGTATGGGTAGGTGGCTGAATCAGGGCATCACTCCCTTCCGAGGGGGATAGGCATTTCCATTTCGTCGCGCAACCTTGGGTATGTCTACTAACCGCGTTCCGTGACCAGAGGGGCCGCAGTTCTCGACACGCGCCGAATCGAACCTCTACCGCTCATGGGGCGGCTCGGTAATTAGCATGTCGCTGCTGCCGGAAGCCAAGCTGGCGAGGGAGGCGGAGATGGCTTTCCAGGTCATCTGCATGGCCACCGACTACGACTGCTGGCACACCACCGAGGATGTCGACGTATCCATGGTCATGCACTACATGGAGAGCAACAGCAAGAACGCCCGGCGCTTGGTCGGCGCCGTGCTCGACGAACTGTGTAAGCACGAGAATAGCGACGTGGTCACCGCCAAGCACTGGGAGGGTGCCAGCAAAGGCGCCGTCATGTTTTGCACCAAGCCCGAGGGTCGGAGTCCCGAGGCGCTGGAGAAGGTTCAGTACCTGTTCCCGGGCTTCTTGTCGGAGTGATGGCCTCGCGACACGCTACACTATAGATACGAAGGAATGGTAAGATGCCTAGACATAGATCATTCTCATAGACTACTCGCGATAGACGGACTTGGAAGTCTCAATGTCTTTTGCGTCCGTGCTCGCTCTGTAAGTTGCACATCGCCATACGCATTTCACAAGTACCACAGATCCATCTGTAGTGCTCGATCACTAAGTACCTAGACACCTAGGTATCTATCACACAGGAGTCAAGATGAAATACCTTGGTTATGATCATATTCCGGCAAATAGAAGTAAAATAATGTTTCGTAACGGCAAGTCAAAGAACTCATTGCAATGAAGGCATCAACCTAGGTAGTTTATACTTAGATGTGTATATGAGCAAGCTTTTTATTTATAAGATATGCCACAAGATGGAACTCCTGACAACATGGCTCAAGCGGAGAGTCGTTGTTTTCACCTCTACGCGTGACACGTAGCAGGTAGCAGCATCGTTGTACCTCCACCTTGGCCCTACTCATGATTCCCAGTGTCGATCTATTCATAAGTACGCAATAATCCAGCACACTCTGTGTTGTATCGATATAGACGGCTTATTCGACCGTCAGGAGCTGCTCATAGAATGCGCCAACATTGTTGGCAGGGTCGCGAAGGTGGATTTCAAGAATCCAATGCCGTTTGTTTCCATCTTTTCCGGGCATGCTCATGGCTTGGTCATTCCCCTTAGTAATGTATAAGGTTGTCTTGTCGCGAGGGATACGCTCGTGCGGGAACAAGCCGACGAGGTGGCCAGCGAGGTTGGCGCCGAATTCCCAACCTGCCTTTTGGGCTTCTTGGCACGCAATTTCGTAGAGCTGCTCGCCCGTCATATCCGGGTTCTCACAGAACCGCGACTTGACCGTGTTCCAGACGGGCGCAAGCGAGTCACGTAACCTCTTCTTGTTAGGATCATTTCCAAGCACAAACGTCCGTCCGAAATCGGCTTCCCAGGCCTCGAAGACGGGCCCCAGGTCGACGTACAGAATCTCATCCTCCCCAATGACGCGATCCGGGGGGTTCTCTTCGAAGGGCAATAGGGTATTGGGACCGCTCCTCACAACTCTCTTGTGCCAATGAGTCCTCACGCCGTGACGCTCCGAACCGAGCTTGTGGATCTCGTCGCTCAACGTCTTTTCGCTAATGCCAGGCCGGATCAGCTTTTGCTCTATCTCCTCGAAAAGCTGCACGGCCTTATTCTGAGCATTGAGAAGGTAGGCTGCCCGCTCTGCCTCTACTGCGCTCATGATGTAGGGAGCTGTGCGAGACTAGGACCGGTTAGAATTATAAAGGCGTGAAAGACGAGTGACAATAATATTATGAAGGTTAAGATCCTGCATCGCGTACTAATAAAGAAAGGCACTGAGGGGTAGCTTATTATACCTTACATAATTGTTTTTATCGGCTTAGGTTATTGATCTCGCTATCTGACCCTTTGCTCAGGAGTATTATCCACGGAGACCCTCCCCGTCGATGAACGGACACGACATGCGAGTGTAAGTGGAGCTTTCTATGCATCTCATCAATAGCGTACCCCCTGTGCAATTGCTACGGGTATAGGAGATGGTGTCCGAGCATCACTGAAAGCGGCTCGCCTATCAAATCTATATATTGGATATCGTCAAAGCTCATTTTCTAGGCCAGAAGATGTCAAGATTGCAAAGTTAGGCACTGGTGATTCCAGCCAATGAGGAGCGGCAAGATGCTGCCAATTCAGTAAACAAACAAAGCGATAAGATGAAGATATAATATTTTCAATTTGTGTGCCTCTAGAATAAACAAGCATGTGTAGAGCGATAGGCACCTTTTTCAAATAGGCGTCCAAAAGTTATATATAAAACACAAAGCCTTCGCAAGAGGCGACATAAACCAGGGCATCAAAGGGACAACGAGGGTTGGGCCTTTACCACACCATCTCAGGGCCGTCGGGGAAATGGCTCGCGGCAACATTACATTGCCTAAAGAGTCTAACTTCGTCCTCGGCAAATGCGCCAACGACGGAGTGAAGCACGCCGCGGTTGTGAAAAAGAACGAAGTCGCCCTCCTCCCAGTCGTGGGCGTACACCATGTTGGGTGCGATGCCAGGGCGTTGAAGCCGATGTATGGTCTCCCGGACCTCGGTGAGGTCGTCCATCACAGTCCCGTCCGCCAGGTGAAGCTTCCGAACTGGCGAAGGATGGACCTGGAGGGCAAGCTTGGCCGTCACCGGATTGCGCCAGCATAGAGGCAAGACCTGGATCTTGTCTTCTTCGATGGGAGGTAGGTCGTCCATGGGGATCTCAAGTCCCTGCGAGACAATGCCTAGCCCGTCAGAGCGAGACTTTGCCTTGCTGATCCAGATGTACGGGTGGGGGGCGTATTCGACCTTAGTAGTGCGTGCGAACTCTTTGTCAGCTTCGGATAGAAGGTCGTACATAGAGTAGCCAGACACGAATGCGGTAGTGCCAAGGGGGACTTCCAGCTCGTCGTCCGTTCCGTCGTCGTAGCGGCAGGTCTGGCGCCGACCGTTGGGTACCTTGACCGCAAGCAGTGTGGTCGCCACGGGAGGAGCAAGCCCGTACAGGGCGGCGTCGATGTGCCAGCGGTAGAAGCGAGTGAAGTCGAGGTCTTCGTCAGCGGGAATGGTAGTTGCGTGGAATGTTTTGTGATGCGGGTGTTTCAGCTGGATATTCTTCAAGCCCTCGTACTCGGCCACGAAGCCATTCCCTATCACCTGTACCTGAGGCTGTGTTGGAATTGTCTTCAAGTCCGGATGCAGGATGCTCCGCTTGGCATCGATTGTCTTGCCATGACCGTATGAAGTAGCCAAGGGGTCGAATCTTCGTGTTAATTCAAACTGAGCCACGGGCGAAACACCGGCTTGGCCTTTGAATACCAGAACCTGGTGCGTGAAGAGGGCATCATGAATGACGTCGAAATCGGCATCTATCTCCTAGTCAGTCACTATAGAATTCATCGAGAGTGAATAAGGATACTTACCAGAGGAGGTTACCGATTTCACGGGTATTCTCCCATCATTCAGACGACTTTCTCCTCAGGACATGCAGTGTATTCAGTCTTACCAGTGAGATGTTCGATATCTGCATTACGAACAGCTGCTCCGAATTTGATTCCAGAGGATTTTGGGAAGGTAAGCGGTTCTACTACGACCTGCGACATTCTGATTGGATTCTGGAGAAGGGAAGTGTTATGTGGCGAGAGGTATAAATTCTAGGAGTTGAGAGGTACGGATCTATAATTGATAGAATAATTGATAGACGGGGGATAAAGAGCCTTTTATTAATACGAATGGTACAAGGAAATGCCCGCCGTATACGGCCGAAGTTATATGTCGAAGGTTTTCGGAAGTCCGCGAAGTTTCTATCGGCGGTAGCCGATAATAAGGAACTTATCGTAACTAATACGCGATATAACGTACCATTCTAATATAATATGATATGATGCTTAGTTATATAAATGGTTAATTAAATATTATATAAAAGTTTATTTTCTATAGATATTTATAAAATAACGGAGAAAATTATATATTAAAATTAAAAAGTTATAAATTATAATTTTTTTATTATTAAATAAAATAAATAAATAAAATAATTATTTTTTTTATATTATTTAATATTTATATTTTAATATTTATTTTTGAAATAATTCGTATTATTTTAATTAAGTTATTTAATAATATTTAAAACGTTATTATTTTTTATTTTTATTTTATTTTTTAACGATAATTTATTCTTTTAATTAAAAGTTTAAATAAATTTTAATAAATTTTATATTAATATTTCTCGCGAATATTATTAATTATATATAACTTTATAATTTTTTTATTTTATTAAATATTTTAATAATAGTTTATCGTTTATTTTAGAAATTTAACGTTAAAGGAATTTTTCGATTTTAAATTTTTTCTATTTTTTATTATTTTTATTTATTTAAACTTAATTAAATTATGGTTTTTTTTTAATATATTATATAACGTATTATTTTAATATAATATAATATAATATTTAATTAAATAAATGGTTAATTAATATAATAAAAACGATTTATAATTAAAGAAATTATAATTTATAACTTTTTAGTTTTAATATATAATTCTTTTTATTATTTTATAAATATTTATAAAAAATAAATTTCTATATAATATTTAACTAATTATTTATTTAATTAAATATTATATTATATTATATTAAAATAATATATTATATAACGTATTATTTATAATAATATTTCTTTTTATTTAATTAATTAAGATTTTTTCGAAATTTATTCGAATTAATAACTAATAATTAATT
>MU399579.1:0-111395 GCA_022578875.1 Hypoxylon crocopeplum
CAAGCTATTGAGGGGCTGTGCTATGCCTTACTATTTAAGGCATAGCGCGTTATATTTTTCCGATTTTGGCACAGTGGTCACAACGGGCCACCACAGGTGGGGTACATAGGTACCTTAGTAATCATATGACCAAACTCAGATGCAAACAATGGCAGGCATATAAGGTCAATTTACTTTCAACTTATCAAGTTCCTCGAGTAACAGCTTGATCAAGTGGTATGACTTGCAACCTACTGGAGCTCGAGCTCCGGGGTATTCCCGATTTTGGCAGCTGTCGATCGTCGATGGGCAAACAGCTCGTAATTGGGGTATACGTACTTTCGCGGCGCAGGCACCGCCCATCGATCGATCTGTGGGTATCTGGGGCTCAGTAGGTTGCGATTTTTTTTTAACTCAATCCCTCTTTTCATATTCCCCCTTTTCCTCTTTTTGCTCGTACATTTTTTCTACCTTTGGATCTTACCATTCTTGCGAGCGACCTAAAGGGAACTTCGGCACTATATACTAGTGCATTGCAAAATAGAATGAGGTGTCATTTCATAGTATAATATGATATTCTATAACTAGAATATAAATTAACGAAAAGAACCCGATTCCGCCCCCATTATATTATCGCAATGACTCCTTATCCTACTCTTACGCGCAAGAGTACAAGACGTGGTGCTATATTATGCTGCGTAGCAAGCAAATTAATGACATTTTCAATCTTTGGACAGGTTTTACATGAAATCAATGAACACGTCTTTAGTCACTGGCATAAATTTTCGTGCTCTGCTTCTCTAGCATGCAGAGCTAGTCGGTTGAACCCGTCCTCTTGTGTTAACACTATGTGATGACACGACATTTATTTGGGTTAGTGATTCAATATCCATGTAGCCGACTTCTTCCAAAAGTAAAAGTCTAGCTCAATCCAGCTGAGTCCTACCTACATAGAGATTTAATTACAAACATACCCTGAATACGTTCGCGTCGATTTGATGGTTGGCGAGCGGATGATGTGCGGTGTAAGTGCTAAGGGTCAAGGTGGATCGTCGTTGTCGATTTAGGGTTCCAAGGTTGCATCTGCGGCTCATAGGGCTGAAGATCCCGCTAGCCAAGCCACCGTTCCGGGATCTTAGATCGATTAGATATCGATAGCCTTTGCATCAATCGCGATGACGCATGAGACAATGAATCAAGGGGTGGTGGAAAAAGAAAAACATAAACATAAACAATACAATCATTTCTTGAATACCCTGATTCATGCTATCATCTTTTCTAGCCTTTCGCGAAATTGATGCTGCTGTGTTCTAAATCTTTCTCGCGACACTCTCTTAGTCAATACCTTCAATTGGCTCGATTGGTGCGCGTTAGGCCAATATTCCATCAATCGCGAGCCTATCCAAGAAGCTACCACGTAATGCCACCCAAAAGAACGGCGAAGCAAAGAGTCACGAGCGACGATGATACCGATGAAGAGTCGAATAAAAAAATCAAGCTCGGAAATGTTTCGTTGGATCCGCTTCGCACGCCCCATCACTTCGCAGTCGAAGCCGAGGAGAACGGTATTGTCTTGCGCAAGTACTATCCCCCTGAGATGAGCAACTTGCGCGCTCAAGCCTACAACGATAATACAATCCCTCGCCCAATTGAGCAACTAGAAGCGGCTCTGGAGGAAACAATTGCGCTTCGCAGGGATGTAAGAGTAAAGGATGCCGTGATCCACTGGTTCAAGATGGATCTTCGAACAGCAGACAATCGAGCCCTGTGGGAGGCCAGTCAGAAAGCCCAAGAAGCCGGTGTGCCTCTTATATGCATATACATAGTGAGCCCCGAGGACTTCGAGGCACACTTGACGTCCCCTCCACGTGTTGATTTCATGATACGTACCTTGCGAGAGCTGAAGAAGGATTTGGCAGCCTTCGACATTCCTCTCTACGTAGAGACCGTGGAGAAACGAAAGGAGATACCCGAGCGTGTTGTCGAATTCATGCAGGAATGGGGAGCGAGCCATTTATATGCCAATATCGAGTATGAGGTCGACGAGTTGAGAAGAGAGGCAAAGATGGTAAAGAAGTGCGCAAATAGAGGGTTAGCCATGGTACCGCTTCACGATACGTGCATTGTGCCGCCCGGTGCTCTGCATACAGGTGCTGGGAAGCAGTATTCCGTCTACTCGCCGTGGTTCAGAGCCTGGGTCGCGCATGTCCACCAAAATCAGGAGCTACTCGTCCCGTTTGATCCTCCAGCGAAGAATTCCCCAGCAGCTCGAGACAAAGTAGCCGCCTTGTTCGACTGCGAGATACCGGATGTACCAGAAAACAAGCGGCTGTCCGAGGAAGACGCGAAAAGACTCCGATCCACTTGGCCCGCAGGCGAACGTGAAGCTATGGATAGGCTCGAAAAGTTCTGCGAGGAGAAAATCGGCCGGTATGGTGAACGCCGCAATTTCCCCTCCCAGGCGGCAACTTCGTCCATATCGGTCCACCTAGCAGCTGGAACGTTGAGCGCAAGGACAGCGGTCCGAACTGCTAGAGACAGAAACAAGACGAAGAAGCTGAATGCTGGTAATGAGGGTATCCAATCTTGGATCAGCGAGGTGGCGTGGCGTGATTTCTACAAGCACGTTCTGGTTCATTGGCCATATATCTGGTCAGTCCTCGGCGCTCTTTAAATCATTGAATTATGGCACCTTGCTAATTGAACAACAGCATGAACAAGCCGTTCAAGCCGGAGTACTCAAATATCGAATGGTCCTACAACTCTGCGCATTTCGAGGCCTGGTGCAGCGGACGCACCGGCATTCCGATCGTCGACGCCGCGATGCGACAGATCCGGAGCATAGGCTGGATGCACAACCGATGCCGGATGATCGTGGCTTCGTTTCTGTGTAAGGACCTATTGTTAGACTGGCGCATGGGTGAGCGATTCTTCATGGAGCACCTGATCGACGGCGACTTCGCGTCCAACAACGGCGGCTGGGGCTTCAGCGCCTCCGTCGGCGTCGACCCACAGCCCTACTTCCGCATCTTCAACCCCCTCCTCCAGAGCGAGAAGTTCGACTCCGACGGCGACTACATCCGCAAGTGGGTCCCGGAGCTCCGAGACGTCAAGGGCAAGGCTATCCACGACCCGTATCACAGGGGCGCGGCGTCGCAGGCGAAGAAGGCGGGATATCCCGAGCCGATCGTGGATCATAAGGAGAGCAGGGAGCGCGCTCTGAAGGCGTATAAGTCTGGTATTGAACGTGACAGGCCTTGAACGGGTACTAATCGAGTTTGTTCTAGCAAGCTGATCTCTGGGAGTTTCTATCTGTTAAAGCCAATCTATGTATCTTACTCTCGATCTTAAAGAACCATATACGAAAGAGTACGTATCGATACGGATATCTCTACGAGGTATGAACAGAAATTAGATAATTATAGTGAATATCTCTTTCAGGTATGTATTCGAGTTGGTTCTATCACCGGAGAAGCGGGGTGAGTAACGTGGATTTGAAAAGAACATCCAACAGAGCCTGCGTCAGGATAGGCCAACTTAGGTGTGAAATGGGCGACTGATGCCACCACCATTCTTCTTCTTGGGGTCGTCGCAGGGGTGATATCGACGCGGCCTGGGGACTTTGGGGCTACCGGCTATAACCAGCTGGTCCTTGACGGGAACCGTTCGCATTAGGGTGTAATAGAAAACTCATATAGGCATGGGCCAGGGGCCCCTGGGATTTGATAATACAACGAAGCCAGCCGGGAATGCCCCGGGAATAGCTAGCTAATTTAGCCTACTACATCTTCCCTTAAATATTTTCTACTATTTCCTCGCTTTCGCTTATCTCTGCCAACAGTAAGTCGTGTCACTAGCCCATGGGGTATTGCTTGTTAAATATTATATAAATAGGAGAATTTCATTACTCTCGTCGTGTTTTCTTGAAATACATCTTCTACTGTATATTTAGATCTGACAAAGGCTCTGACCGAGAAAAGGCTGGTATTCGCCAAGGACCAACAAGAGGAATCTATAGGTTCGTGTAGAGGAATCCCTAAATATGACGCGCATTAGCTCGTCAATTGTTGGACCTCGGCATCACGACGCAGCGCAAGTTGACTTCCTTCTCGTGCCAATTAACTACCTAATCTCTCACTATTCCTCGAATGGCAATACGGAAATGTCTCTAAGCTTTTCAACATTGTTCATACTACCAACAAGGACCATAATAACACGCCAGACGAACATTCTTCTCCCCAGAAGCGTTTCTCACTCAATCGGATGTTGCCGATCTGTGTCTTCATCCCACCTAATCCGAGCTGTTGAGGACACACCAATACAACTGTGGAGAAGACAGAACGGCGCCGAGTTCTATTCCAAAGGATTCAGAAGGAGACCAATTCAGTTCACGGGATCTATCATAGCGCTAAAGAATACACATACATCAGCAGCACCAATGAAGGACAAGAAGTTATCAGCGCCGCGACCGAGCGCAAGCGTCCTGCTCGTATCTCCCGAAAACCAGGTCTTGTTGCTACATAGGGTTCAGACTTCGTCAGCGTTCCCCTCAGCGCACGTCTTTCCTGGAGGGAACCTTTCCGATTTTCACGATGGAGAGGTCCCAGGCCCAGATGATATCAAGCGGCACGAGGACTCACTCCCATATAGACTTGGCGCGATCCGAGAGACATTTGAGGAGAGCGGCATCCTACTCGCTCGTGAAGGGAGCATAAATGGGAAACCCTTGAACATCCCTAACGCGGAACGCGACAAGGCGCGCAAGGCAATCTACCAGAATGAAGTTGGTTTCGTCGAATGGCTTCAGAGTGTCGGTGGAGTTGCAGATACAGGTAATAAATCCGCAGCGAGCAACGTGGGCCACCCCTGGTTTTACCAAGAGAACTAAATATCAAGCAGAAAACCTCCTGCCTTTCACTAGATGGGTCACGCCCCTTGGCCAACCGCGACGTTTTACTACGCAGATGTATCTATACTTGCTCCCGCTCTCAACCGGCGACGATCCAGCTATAGCAGCTGCGCGGTCTGAGGCTATGATCCCGACACCAGACGGTGGCGTCGAGATAACCGCGGCGCGTTTTGATGTTGCGAGCGCGTGGTTAGAGAAGCAGTGCAAGGGCGAGATCGTCCTATTCCCGCCCCAATGTTTCCTACTGCATTTACTCTCGCAATTTCTAGTCGGGCCACCTTCCGGATCGCCGAGTCCCTCTGAGTTGACGGAGTACTACTGCTCTCAGAGAGAGAAGTTGAGAGTTTTCCTAACAACAGTGCCGACGACAAGCGATCCGAAAGCCGCGAAACACCCTACAGCTCAGATTCCTTGGGGAGAGAAAGTAATCAGTCCCACAATGCTAGGCATACGGCAAAGTGACAAGAGGCCGATATTAGGCCTCGATAAGCCTGGCCCGGAGCTCAAGGGGTCCGATCGGGGCGGTGACTGGGAGAGAGTTGTGCTGGTTAAGTTTGCAAAGGGTACAGCTAAAGACGTTGAGGTTAGGAGTCGAGATGAAATACTTGCTGAAGAGAGACAGATTGAAGGCACAGCCAAGGAAACGAAGCTATAAGCGACTAAAATCTAAATTCCAGTCATTATCGTCTTGCTCGACATTCTCCAATCTGACAATCTTGGGCAGACGGTACATAGTCACTCAGATGGCTGTTGAGTCACGGCTTAGGTCTATTATCCAGTTATACAACACCTTGATCTAAGACTGATCACTTGAGACTACTACTGGATGTGTAGCTCTGAATCTGTGAGTACGTCTCAGATATGACCTGGGGTTGGGTTATAAAGAATACAACATAATCGAGTCCGGGTATGATAACTACAAAGATACGTCCTCGTCAGACTCTGTATCACTTCATAAAGACCATTAGAACCAGCTGGAAAATGGCCATGGACTCTGGAATTTATAAAATAACAGGGCTCGCGATATTCAATCGAGCGCAATTAATCCTGCTATCAAACAAACACATCTAGTAACAATCAACTATCACGCCATGAAGTTCGTCGCCATCATCTTAGCATCTTGCCTCTGGCTTACAGCCAACGCAACGCCTATACGAAGTCTTAATCGGATGCGAAGCCTGACGCGCCAACACGGTTACCTCAACCACCGCGTGGAAGAATGCACACACCACTACAAGAACGCTACCATTCCCATCTCCACCAAGTCATCTTCCACGGCCCTTCCACAGGCATCGAGCGTCTCAGCCAATTTAACCTCAAACTACACGACTATCGTAAGCCCTTCCAGCTTCGGCTCCTACAAAAGCAACCTAACGACGTACTGCAACGCGAACAACAGCACGTACGTCCACAAGACGGCCAAGAAATCGCCCCCGGCCTCCGACTGCGCCGCGATCGCACACACCGTCATACCGAAGCTCGAAGCCGGGTATTGGCACTACAACAGCTCGGATGTGGCTCACCGGCACTCGAAAGGCTTCAACCTGCTACTCAAGCACGGCGCCTGCGCGTTCGGGGTGAAGATCGGAAAGATGCACTCGGGCGGCGTCCGCATCGGCACCCTGGATGTCGCCAAGGTCATCGAGGAGTCAGTCCGTCTGTTCGCGCATAAGGGTGCGAAATCCACTTCGAAAGGGGGTGCGTCGAAGAAAGATGCTAAGAAGAAGCTGGATGTCTCCGGGGCTTTTAAATGTGATGGTTCTGGCACGCATGTGGATTGGGCTCTTTACCATGTCTGATCTGACTGTCTTGAAAGGAGGAGCGATGAGAGGATTAGGGGAAGGGGACTTGGTTGGATTTAGTTTAGGGATGCTGTGGCATGGTAGAGCGTCTTGCTAACTTCACTGCGATTGGACTGGCACTCTTTAGGCCCATCAGTCCTAGTCATACATAGGAGATAGATACCTTAATGACCAAATATAATGACTTTTCTTCTTTTGTGACCGATTTAACGGCAGCATATAGAAGAGATCTCCTTGAGGTTTCTAACATCAGAGGCGTGTATAAATGAAGTCTATAGAGACATGGACAACTTAACCCCTATTTTCATCCCTTTGCGTAGGGCACGCCGTGTAACCGGAAGACTCACGGACAGCTAAGGAACCGAAGCTATGATATGTTATTTAGACTAGGATGATCTGGAAGCGGTGCTCGTAAAGTCTATTGATGGCTTGGATTGGTGGTATATCCATGTTAGTGTATAGCTAGATACACAACCCGACGACTCGTGATGATCCATAAGATGCAATCTAAGTTCTACCAGACCCATCGAACTCGGCTCAATCATTCACCCTATCAGCAGTTAGTCAGAGGCAGGAGTACACGGACGCGTAGGAAACAATTAAGACTCGTTTCATCGTCTACAGAAGCATGTCCTCGTCAAGTCTTGTCACTCTATACCTAGGACCACGAGAGTCGGTCGCACTCTCAGGCTCTTATAAGCTGCAGTGCCCGCGAGGTGGAAACGAGCGTAATTACCCACATTATCAAGCCAACCTAGCCAGAAACAACTTACCATCGCACCAATAAGTTCATCCACTTATTTTCATATCTTCCCGTTGCCGACAGCCAGTGTAAGGTCTGTACTCGCGCGTGAAGGGACTCGCATACGACTACGAGATAAAAAATCTTCTGGAACCCAAAGTGTTAACCTTTTCACCGTGCTGCCTTGGGCGGTGAACGTCTCCGCTAGCTTAGCCTCAAACTTGGCTAGGTACACAGCCATAGGCACCCAGCTCCAGCTCTGGTAAATACACTTCTATAAAATCCTGCAGTACGAACAGTGGTCTCCAACAACGGGACCAGTAACGAATAAACTATAAAATCCCTTTGGGTGTTTTAGAAATCCAACCTCTATCTTCTGCTGAGAGGACACTGTGCAACTGCACGAATCAACACTGTACGGTCAGCATCCCCAATCCGCTTTCGGCCCGTGTACCACTGAATTCAGGCAGCAACGTAGCCTCAGCGAAACCAGACGCAAGCCATCGGCAATAAGGAATCGGATTTGCGAACAACACTAGAGATGGCCACGACGTCGCCTCCCTACCACCCACGCGTCGGCGTCGCCGCCATAATCCGCAACGCGCAGGGCCAGCTCGTGCTCGGCAAGCGGAAGGGCAGCCACGGCGCCGGTACGTACCCCCCCCTCCGTACTCACCCACCCCCTACATACCAACACACACATATCCCATAATAGTCTTATTCTCCCGACCTGTCAATATCTAATATCAGGGCCGATAAACAGGAACGTGGCAATTCCCGGGCGGTCACCTGGAGATGGGCGAGTCGCTGCTGGAGTGCGCGGAGCGCGAGACGCTCGAGGAGACGGGGCTCCGCGTCAAGGGGCTCGGCGTGGTGGCCGTGACGAACGACGTGTTCGACCCCGCGACGCGACACTACATCACCGTGTTTGTAGGGTGTCGTAGGGAGAACGAGGAGGACGAGCCGAAGGTGAGTTATTGCGCCTCCCCCCTTTCCCCCCATCGTCTATGCATTCATTCTCTTGTGTTGAGACAGAGATCCCTGGTGTAGAGATGTACTGCCTGGGTTTAGAGCGAGCTGATGAAAGGGGAATGAAACACAGGTCCTGGAACCGGAGAAATGTGAAGGTTGGCATTGGATTAGCTGGGACGAGATACGCGCGTGGTGCGCGCACCATGACGACGAGGTGACGCCGGAATGGGCGCGGAATAAGTGCTTCTTGCCCCTTATAAATCTGGCGAAAGACTATCCTCAGATCGAGGCGGCTTTCCCGTGATCCCGTCAATTCAATTCTTGGGCTGGGGAGGGTAATATTCGATATTCGATGTTCGGTACCTAGAAAGTAGTCGTCTAGGATAATCTTACAAGCAGATTTATACCATGCCGACGAGATCGGTAGCGATACCTAGTATTTGAATGAATGCTTTTGCATTATTCTGGAACTTTTGATTCCTGTATTATTCCTACTTCTGTGCATACTAATGCACCTAAGCTCTATCTAGTAAGATAATAAATACTATGCAGCGTCCCGTCTTTGCACAGACTACAACTTGTTCTCGATCTCCGCCAATCCAGCCATCTGAGCCGCAATATTCTGCTTTGCTGCGTCGTTAGGCTCTAGGTAGGGACGCCTTGGCTTTAACTTCTCAACCGCGCCCTCAATACCCGCTGCCTTAGCCGAGTGAATGGCGGCGGCATATTTCGTCGCAGCAATTCCAGCCTTACACGGCTGCTCTGCCAGTGCCGCCTTCTGATGCAATGTCAATGCTTCCTGGTATTTCCCTTCCTTGTAGAGCTTGTAGATCTGCGCGATGGTCTTGGGGAAGACGTTCGCAAACGCGGCAATACATCCGGCGGAGCCGACGCTAAGACCGCCGATCAGGAAGTCGGACTGGCCTCCGAAAGTAGCGAATCGCTCCGGCGGCAATTCGGCAGCGAGGCGTGTAATCTTTGCCACGGAACCGCAGGTCAGCTTGACGCCCACGATATTATCATGCGCGTTTGCTAGCTTCGCAATGGTTGCGGAGTCTAAGTCGACTCCGTTGCAGACCCCCGGGAAGTTGTACAGCACGACTGGAAGAGGGCTCTCAGTGGCGATTTCGGCGTAGAAGTTGTCGATGACGGCCGGGGTGGTTGCTTTGCCGAAGTAGCCCGGCGGCAGGACTAGGACGTAGTTGGCGCCGGCCTCGGCAGCATCGGCGATAAATTCTAGGACTTGGCGCGTGGAATGACCGCCGCAGCCCGCCATGATAGGGAAAGACGGGCCACATGCTTCCCGGGCCGTCTGCAGCAGCGTCTTCCGCTCTTCGCGGGTGAGGAGAAATGTCTCGGCATTGGTTCCCAGGATGACAAGCCCAGCAAGACCGGACTTGGACAGGTAGGAGTAGTATGTTGCTTGCGACTCCGTGTCCAAGGTGTCGGTCTTCGGGTCAAAAAAGGTTATGGCCGGTGCCCAGACGCCGCTGGGAGGGACCTTGGGGAAAAACATTATTGATATATCTGGTGAAAATAACTTTTCTGCCCCTTTCTTCTTGTTCTGGTATACCTAACAAGTCAAACGACGCGAACGACGTCTATAACAATTATATAGTAAGTCGGATATGGAGCGCGGGGCCATCAGTTGCAATGGTTGTAATGGTTCGGCGCATTTAAGCCGATGTCTTTCGATCTTGGCATTCCGCTCTCGGCACAAGTATACACTGGACCCCTAAGGGTCTTGAGAAATTGTAAAGAAAACAACTCACACTAATATTCCACTATTATTCCGACTTTGCAGAGATTAGGGGCTAGATTCGGCTTAAGACTGGTCCTGACCTGTGGCTTGCGCGCCCGTAGTATACAGTCTTACTCCTAGATCTTAGTAGACCTAGCCTAGCTGCTCAAGCGACAGGTCGAGGCGATGGGAAAGAGGGTGACAGAATAAGAATCGGATTCTTATACTTTCTACCCCTGATTGGTGAGCTGTTATAGGTTAATCTTCTCCCATGCATGACATGTCATGGCTTGGGTTAATGTATTTAGATCTTGGTATTTTGACGCTTGTCTGAAGAAATGAGGACCCGTCGGCAGGTTGGCCAATTATCGGATTTAAGGACTCTTTACCATCATGGTAGCCTCGGAAGTGAATCTGACTCTAACAGTAGAGTTTTTCGTATATGAATAGAGTATTGAATTGCCATGTAGGGTATGGATTGTTTTATTCTCAGGATCTAGCGACATTAATTGATTGAATTGAAAATATCAATTTCTTGAGTGGATCTTGAGTTCAACTCCGTTCGGTTTGTAGAACCGATTGGCGGGAGGCGGGTAATGTTCGGTAGAACCTTGACAAGCTTTATGCAATCTAATGCAGATCGCTGCATGTTTGATGCGCAGAAGGTGCAGCTCGCAGCGCATTTCCCATGTACAAACATTCACTCACACCTTATACATCATACATCACCGGACTCACATAGTGCGACATGAAGGTCCATGTGACCAGCTATTTGTCGCAATACATTTTATTGGAATAACGAGTAACAAAGCACCCGTTGGCTGATCTGAGCTGCCACAGACTTCCACTCACGAGATGACGCTACTGGCTTCTACAGCTGCAGCGGCCAACCGGCGCCACCGACGAAATGTATAACCAACCCATTGTGAGGAGGCTTCTCGGCCGTCAGAATCCTAACTCCCCCAACGATGGCAACCTCGGAGTTACCAGCTCGCCAGTTCCCCAGTCATATCGACCGAACGCCTCTCAAGATGCCGTCTATCCCTCCTCCGTACCCGTCGCCTGTCTCGACAGGTCTCACGATGGTCGTACTGCCGTGCTTGGTGGTCGCCACATCCTCAAGACCATTCACTTCGATGGACTGCGTATCAAGGAAGGCGTCGATATTCGTGCCGTCATCACAGCCCAGTTTGCGAACAAGAGCAATGCTGCGAGTTTGGCGTCGGACCAGCTGTCCATCAAAGATGTCAAGCTGGCATCGAATCATGGGAATGACCTCACCGCGTTCACCGCTTGCGCCAACGGAAAAATCTTTATGTACGATATTGGTCGCTTGGGCTGGGGTGCTGGACTCGAATTCATCCAGACCAGGGAAGACTCGCGACAGATCAACAAATTGGACTTCAACCCTCACAAGGGGACATGGTTGTTATCAGGGGGTCAAGATGGCACCGTGCGCTGTTTCGATGTGAAAACTCCTGTACCCGGACGCAGTGGGCCGACCTTTAGGACATTCCACGCTTTCCGATGCAATGCCGATGGAGTTAGCGATGTTAAGTGGTCGCCGAGAGATGGCGAGGTTTTTGCCTGTGCTACAGATTCCGGTGTCGTCTTGAAATGGGATATCCGGAAATCCACCGCTCCCCTTTTAAAGATCAACGCCCACGATACTCAGAAGGGAGCCTCTTCTATCTCGTGGCATGCTGACGGAGATCATTTGATCAGTGCTGGTTTGGACAGCAAATGCTACGTCTGGGACTTGTCTAAAAATGCCGAAAAGAGGCAAAAGCCGAAGTGGACCATCAACGCCCCAGCACCTGTCACGTCCGTGGCCTGGCGACCGGGCCTCTGGTCTGCTACCGCTCAAGGGCGTCGGGCCGCCCAGGTCGCTGTAACATATGATGAAGGCGGACATGTTAAGAAAAATGCCATCAGCTCCGTGCATATTTGGGATCTAGCGCGTCCGACGATGCCGTATAAGGAAATAGACGCATTCGACAGCTCACCTAACTCCCTACTTTGGCACGATCAGGACCTCTTGTGGACTGCTGGTCCCGATGGGTTTGCTCAATGCGACGTCGCGTTCGCTCCCAAGGTCATGGACCGCCAGTCACTTTCGAGTCTTGCCTTCTCTGCTCGTGGAGAAGCGCTCATGTTCCTCGAAGAAAGAGCACAAGCGCCTCGACCACGCCCGGCAATAATGACGCGCCAAGGGCTGCCGGCTTCGTCGTACAGCTCGAGTCCTACTGGTCAGATGCTAAGTATTAGTCGCAGCGACTCCGAAGAAGACGTGATCGGTAGCTTCCTTAGCGCAAGACGGCGTGCGGCTGACAAGGGTCGGGTAAACACCCGAGCAGTTCAAAACTTGAGCACGACACCGCCGTCGAATTCTCGGGTAGAGGATAAAGTCATTCCTCTAGACCAAGCTATAAAGATAACAGACCCATTTAAGCCTCAGCAGATCATGGCAATTGGCCAGATTCCTGCGGCCCCGAAGATGCATATGTACCGTCATCTATCCAGACAATATCTAGAGATCCTCGAAAGCGATCTTCCATATACCGTAGGGGGAAAACCATTGAACGAGAGGATTACTGGAATTATCGAGCGATACGCGCGAGCTTCTGAAAGTGTCAGTCAATTTCGGCTAGCGCAGACGTGGCGTATATTATCTTATGCCATTGACCTGCTTTTATCCCGGAGATCTCAGTACCACCTTGAACAACGCTTGGTTCGTCCGGATGAACCCCGCGCCAACGCTGACAAGGGTACAGTCGACCCTAAGCTGGTATTCTCGAAGGCGGACATGTCACCACGGCTCCAAGTAGGTGGAGATGATACTCCAAGGAAGGCACCGTCTGTGACGTCTCTTGAAACCCGTCATCCTCTCGGGAAGTCACTACTGGCTGAAGAGATAGATAGCGAATCCAATGTGCCTACGCCCTTGGCTCGACCAGTGAAGGAAGAGACCAGTGACCATCGTGAACAGCCCGGCGGAAAGCAGTTGACCCCCGTGATGGAGATGGAGAGCTTCAGCTTGCCGCCCGGCGTTCTCCCAGATAAATCTAGTCCACGGACAAGGCTCGATTCCACTAGTCTTTCGACTTTGAGCCAAGACAGCCAGAGATCAAGTACAGAAGGTTATGATTTTTATGATTTAGAGGCCGTCGAGAATATCCCCAAAGCGATCGATGTTCCAAGAAAGAGGGAGCCATTAGCCATTGACTTCACGGAACCGAGCAGCCCAAATAGGCAGCGAAAACCCATGAACAGATACGACTCTGGCGAGAGTTACACGCAAATGTTTTCTCTGTCGGATACTAGCAGACAAGCATCGGATCTTACTAGTTCATCCGGCACGAGCGCTCATCAGTCGTCGAAGAAAGCTGACCAGATTAACGCCAGTCCGGAATACGTAGAAGGGGAATACGAAAGTAGGATCAGAGGCAGGCAGATGAAAGAGTCTCCTGAAAATACAAGATATCCTATTCGGCAGCTGGTAGAGCGGCAAGACTCTAACCTAACCGACGATTTTAAGATATCACAAGCCACTTCCGACACTCTCGATAGCGATCCGATGCAAGACATTGATGAGCACTCTTCCTTAAGATACCCACCCCCTGAGCTAGTCGTACCGCCACATCTCTCTTGGGGACAGCCTGCTGCGAATCATCCCGAGGACCACCAATCCCCGAATATTACCGAAACCGATTTCCTTCCCTGGACTGATGACCCACCCTATCCTCATCCATTAGTAGCCGAAGACGATACGAAAAAAGTCATTTCACCCATAAACCCATACGATGTCTTATCGCGTGCGCTGACTTTCGAGTCGAGGCGTTCTGCTTTAAATGCTTCTGCTATGATTCTCCTCCTGAAGCCTCTTGTACCTGATGATGTAATCGATTCTTACCAAGCCGCCGCTATCCTCCGACAACACCATAGTCGGCTCATGGGGATGAGACTATTTGTCGAAGCTGCTTTACTACGGAATATCTGTGTTCGCGGCTGGCCGGATGGCCTTGGGACCTGGGGCGAGAATTACACTTCGGTTTTCGCACCGGCGCAACAACGTGTGTCGGCAGCGTTCTCATGCCCGCGATGCCACAAACCCCGGGATGTTGATCGTACGAATGAAGATCCGGGTATCTGGAAATGCGAGCGCTGTCGCTACGTGATGGCGCCCTGCGCCGTCTGCGGGCATCGAGACGCCACAGCCGACCCACTTCCGGTCGTATCTGTCTCGGAAGGATTTAACACAGTATCCTCGAAGCCGTCCGATGAGCCTATTCTCTCTACTTGGTGGTACTGTCCAGGCTGTTCCCATGGCGGCCACGCGAATTGTCTTCAAGACTGGCACGCTCCCGTATCGCCGAAAGAAATGCTGTCCGCTCCCATCTCTCCCACTTTCGCCATCGACAGCTCGTTCCCCGAGACCAACAGCGATGGATGCTGTCCGTTCGACGGTTGTGGCCATGCCTGCCTCCCCGGGAAATGGCGCAACGAGAGCAGCGCCGCACGCACCGAGGAGCTGGGCCGCGTCGTTCGTGAACAGACTCGCGGAAGCATCAGCGGTGGGAGCGTATTTAAGAAAAGCGGCGGCAAAGAGAGAAAGGGCAGTGCGAATTCAACTGCCACCGCCACACCGATCCGTGGCGACGTGATCGAGGTCCCGCAAAGCAGGGCGGTCGAGAGCGTCCGCGAAGCACTCTCAGCCGCGGAGATCATCGGCGGTGCTAGTGCGGGTAGCGGCAGCGGCGGCAGTAATGGCACCGGCGGACTCCTAGGCATCCTCAGCTCGAGTCCCGGGCGTGCGGCTAGCACGATTGTGGGCAGCGGCCCCGAGCGCAGGAAGAGCGTCAAGTTTGCCGGGGCGGCAGGGGAGCGGCGGTAGTGGCGCCGCTGATTTCTGCTGTCCTGGTGAAGAGTATATACTGCTTGGGTGCTGGGTGTTGGGGAGGCTGGGAGGTTGATTTGAGGGGTTGAAGCACATCATTGCATTGTATTATTGCATTATAGGGAATGGAAGGGAATGGGAACGGGAGTGCGTGGAGAGGTACCTTGGTTTGAGATACCCAGGACATGCGGCCAGGACATGCGGGTACAAGCCCGACGTCTGGATATGGTGTACGATTATGAGTAATGTAATGAAGTGGGTATGGGGTTCGTTGCTATTAATAAGTAATGGTTATGTTTACTTGAGAAGCTATGACTTGTGAATGTGCAAGGAGACGCTTAACACGGCCTCGAAGAGACTATTCCTAGGTGAAGTTATATAAGGTAGGTCTTAAGATATCTACCACCTCTAGATTAAATCCAGAAAGGAGGGAAATATATCTCAACAGACCATAGCTATAGATCTTAGCGTTAAGTTGAACGAGTATAAGATCTTTGCATGCTGATTATCAGCTTCACTCTTGCAACTACAGAAAAGTAGTACAAATCACATCAGTCCGTCCGGGAAATATACATGCATTATTACTTGTAGATTTGCCGTTACTCTCACTCTTACTTTCTACCACAATTTCAACTAGGGGTATCTCGTCTCATCTCAGCTCATCTTAGTTGAAGCTCTAGTCCTCTGGGACACTCGTGCTCTCAACCTCAGCTCTCAAGCATGCGCAGCTCCAACATTCTCCCTCAACCCCTTCGTCCTCAACGTAAGCCTCGTGGTGCTCTCGTCGAACGGGAGACCTATGCTACTCCCCTGCGAGATGCCACTCCCAACACTCCCACCACCACTACCGTTCTCCTTACTAACAACCCTCCCCATCAACTGCTCCCGCTGCTTCCCACCCCCAACCGTCTCACTATCCGCGCTCCCGGGGCGACTACCAGTGGTACTTATGCTAGCAGCATCATCCGGCACCCCACGCCCCTTCAAGCGCCCAGCCCAAAGCCCGCGCACCCCGCCCCGCTTGCGCTCAGGCACCTCGTCGCGGCCGGCGCTGCAGACATACAAGAGATACTTAAGGTTAGGCAGGGTATGGCGGATATCAACGACCTTAAGACCAGCCGCCACGCACAGGGCCTCGACGTCTTTATTAAGCAGAAACCAAGCGTAGTCGAAGCGGTACTGCGCCGTAGCGCCGCCCCGGAGGAACAACGGAAACTCGCGGTGCGAGTCGGGCAGCAGGGAGATGTCGTCGCGGATGCTGCTGCGCGACCCGAACGGCGAGATGGGATAGGGTAGGGGGACGGAGAGGTAGAACTGTAACATGTGCGCTAGCTGCGCGACGAACCCGAGGCCGGCGGATAGCGCGTCTTCCGTCGCGGAGGTGGATGTCGGGTCGTAGTCGGTGTTGGGCAGGGGCGTGCCGCAGATCTGGAAGGAGAGCGGGGCGCCGGACGGCGAGGGGGCGATGGCGAAGATGTGCGACAGGTCCTCGCATATGCGCCGCCGCTGGCCGTGGATGCTCTCGCGCGTGGCGGCGAGCAGGGCGCGCGAGGCGGGGAGCTTGGTCCGCGCGTGCGCGACATCTTCGGCGGCTTTCGCTTGTGCTGCCCGGCCCTCGCGGATTGCGGCGCGGCGTTCGGCGATCGAGGTTTGGAGTTCGGCGCGACGGGCCTGTGCGAGCCGGACGGCGCGCGTCTGCAACGAAACGTACTTCGAGGCGAGGAGGGCCGACTCTCGGGCTTGCGGGAGGGCGTCGACGGGCGTGCGGTCGAGGATCGAGTTTATCTGCGCGGTTAGGGCTTCGCGCGTGGCGAGGGCGTCTTGGATGGAGGTGTCGAGGTTGGAGAGTTTCATTAATGCATTATAAGAGGACGTCGGGAGAGTAGGACCTTGTTTCGGTTCGGGCTTTTTGCTAGAGAGCGAGAGAGTGTATATACCGTCGGCGAGGTGAAATACGAGGCAGTTCGGGGGGAACTGGTGGTTCCGCAAGTTGCCCAGGTAGTTCAGGGATTGCAGGTTGACTTGCTCGATTAGCAGCAAGGTCCAGGACAACTGCTTCTTGGCCCATATCTTGATTATGAATTGGGATTGCCTTGTGATGGAGGGCCCGGCTTGTGATAGATCGAAAAAGCGGAAGTTGAAGTTGATTGCACGCTCGCACACTTCGCTGATGTAGACGGGGTCTTCGCCGTCGTCGCAGTGCAGCGTGAAGAAGACGTCGGCAGCTCTACTCTCGACTGTGTACTCTAGCTGCTTCTGGCGCGTAATAGGGCTCACGTTATTCAAGTTGGTGCTGCGTCGTCTCGCATTGGCCCGCGCAGCCGGTAGCAGACTCTCGGAGGAATGAGCATGGTGAAGTTGAGGGGGCGGACCGTCAGTTCGAGCTTGGAGCTTGGTGGACGGGAGGTCGGCCTCGAGATCGTCGGAGGCCCTACCTTGGGGTCGCGTAAAGCTCAGGTTCCGGAGATAAATCCCCTGGAGATGCCGCAGTCGCCGGTTCTGTGGCAGCATTATGATGGTTGTGCTGCTGCGTGGGCAGCTGGCGCACGAGGAAGGTCATGGGTGTTGAAGGTCGAAAGTTTGGAGTTTAGTCATGACGAATCTACGGCGCGGACTATGGAGCTTTAGGTTATTACGTGTTAGGTACCTGCAGCACCTAACCCCTTTCACCTAGGTCGGTACAACCTTTTTATTACATAAACACATCATATTATGTAATCTTAGTTATTAGCATACTCCTGAGGCATTGAGCATTTTCTCTACTTTATATGTTATTATTCTCCTCCTACATTAACCTCTTTAAACTAGATGATTGCAGATATCGCGTTATGATTAATATTAACTATTAAGCCATCATGGCCATCTCATCTCAAGTTCCAGGAGAACACCCGTTTATATATTCGACTGGCTGGCTATAGTGGCCACTTGTCCGCGTACCACTTGAGATATCGAATCCTCTTGCATTTGGGCTCCATCACATCATCACATTAGTCCTTGCAAGGTTACGGAAGCCTGAATAGAAGTAGAAAATGCATACAAACGCACGCTGCGGGCAGTTCGCACTACCTACCAATCAACATGCATTGGGGGCCAAATGATGGGCAGTGTATTCCGACTCGGGTACAAAATCAGAGCCTGGCCCTACTTTCTGTCAACTATCACATATTCTGCGACGCTCCCCATCACTACTATTACCATAATATTTACATGAACAGTCATGGCTGAAGCACTTGGAGTCGCTGCCAGCGGTATTGCTATCGCGCAGATCAGCGCTCAAGTGGGCGGGGCCGTGTTCAAGCTCAAGCAGCTCTGGGACGAAATTAAAGATGTTCCTGACGACATTGCCGACCTGATGGAGCAAATCGACTGTCTCGATCCAGTCCTATGGCAAACAGAGAACATCGTCAACGAAAGTAACCCGTCAGCGCTCGCGTGGGATGAATTGGCCTCCAAATCGACCACCATATATTGCCGAAAAGCTCTCCAGAACCTAACTGACATGGTCGACGAGCTAAGTCGCCAGATCCATACCTCCAAGAAGGGCCGTAGGACACTATCCGCTGTGAAGGTTCTTTTGAAGAAGGACTCGCTCAAGAAACTAGAAAAACGCCTCGAGATCGCTGTCAGGATGTTGACGTTCGCTCAACAGTCTTATCTACTGTAAGTACTATATCTGGTATTTTGTAGCGTACCTAAGTAGCTAAAAATCTTCAGCGCTCTCACACGGGTGCAACCCGATATCATTGTCCAGAAGTTTGCTGCCCTCACCAACCGAGGAAACCAACCCGAATCTCAAGTAATATCAGATTCTATAACGGAGAGGGTAGGGCTAATGGCCTCAAGCCCGCTCCAAAGGCAGCCTGATAAGACTGGTATAGTTGCACGTCCTCGCTGGCAAAACCGGACGGGATTCGACAGGCCAAGTATCCTTGGTAGAGTCATAGTTGACTCTCACAATTCAAGTCATACCATCCTACTCCATGCGCCGACCTGGCTCTCGTGGAGGTCCTGGGAATTACACAGCATTAAAGCGAATGGAGCTTGGCAGTGGTATATGAGATCCTATTCGGTCATACCTTTTAAAAGTAAATCTCTATTGACTGCCATGACGGGATCCCCGAATGAGATGCAGCAACTCTTTGATGCTGGGCTGGCATCTCCGTACGACTGGGCCGAGAACGGGTGGACACTACTTCATGTGAGAGAGCTACCAGCGTGGGCCAATTCACCCGCTAACCCCTATCTCCTCAGGCCGTAACCAATTGGCATAATTTCGAAATGGTCAAATACTTAATGAGCATTGGCCTCCACCCTCGTGAGAGAACCCGCTATAAGAGGTAAGCATGAATCTCCCGATCAAGGCAGTACTCTAACCCCTCTACAGCTATCCAGCACAGGAGATAGCGACATCGACGTCCCGTAGTGGCACATTAAGTTTCATTGAGAAAGTGGTTGCAGACCCAGCCTTCGCTCAAGAATTTCTCGTATTTTCGGAGCTTAATCTCGAAGATGACGAGCACGAAGAGAGTAATGCCCAAAACATGCGCTCCGAATGCAGATGCCAGCACGGTTTCGATTTAGAGTGTTATGAGAAATTACTTCCCTACCAATGCCCATTACACCAATACACCTCTGTCAGATCGCGGATATCAGAGAGAAAATCTTTATTCTTTTACGGCGCGGCTGACGTGGTAAAGTCGTTGCTAGAACCAGAATGGAGCACCGATCCGCGGGCTGTGTGTACGGCTTGTCCGGTGATAATCATGGCTGCGTTCAGACTGTCCAGATCTATTTGCCAACAGTGGTATCATAAGCGTCACTGCTTGCGGCTCAATGTCCCACATTGCAGGTGCTCAGACATGAACTCCTGGTTCTCGTTCACAGTCGAAGTTGTCAAACACACGCCCGATATTCACGTAATCGGACGCAATTTCTTCACCCCAGTCCTCAAGCTCACGGCCTTGTCGTGCGTGTTCGATTTCCTAATTACCTTCAATAGTTACTCTCCTAAGGGGAGATCACGCCTCAACAAGCATTATATGATAGTATTGAAGGCGTGGCTGGAGGCGCTCAAACAAGCCGGGGTCGATTTGAACGCGTACGGCCGACGGGAACATAAAATACTAACTGAAGATGGGTCTCGGGGCCCAGGCCAACTCGGAAATATCCGATATTACCCTATCATATATCTCAATGGTAACAAATCTTACCTCATCGGTTTTAAATACGGCCCCGAACCAGAAGATTGGAAAGTCTACTGGGATGAGCCCACCGACCGGTTCGCCGGCGAGTTCTGGAAATCTATCGAGAGTCCTCCACTACGGATTCCGGGATCCTGGGTTGACGATTATGACTCTTGCGAATGATAGTTGCGAACTACCAGGGTATCCAGCGGCCACCGCGAAGTTCAAGTCATCCCACGGTTTCTGAATGACGAATATGACGACAACCTTACTGTGATTAGGACAATAGCAGATGTGAGAACAATGATATGGGATTCACACATCATCTTATCACCTACCATCAACAGGCTAGGGACTCAAGTAGATCACGACCAATGCGGATATAACTCCCGTCTAAGTTCCACAGAAGGAGATCAGGATGCCATGTGTCACGAACTAGCTCAAAGGCTGCATGGCAATTACAATAACTCGCTACATCCAGCCAGGTACAATACGCTGAAGAAACAGCATGCATGATAACCCCCTGTGCGCCAACACGTGTACTTCTCGCGACATCTGCCAACCACATCCACAGCCCTCAGGGTGACGATGATTGTTGACCTTTGCTAGCGTGAGGTTGCCGTTTGCGAACCTTGGGCGGCCTTGACTCTCTCGGATTCGTCTCGGACTGAACCCGACGTTTCAGCATCGTACTGTTCGATTAGAAACAATCTTTAGCTCAACACTTCAGCAGCAACCCTCAACTTCAAATTTTCCCTTCTCAAAACTAGCTAGCTTGCCCCCTACCGTTACCGACATAGAAGAGGACTATGGAAAAGAGAGGAAAGAGGTATACGTACGCTCTGCGCAGATACTCCATCTGCTCTTCCGGGGACGTGTCATCCTCCCAACCCGCAGACTCAATCTTGTCGAGGATCTCTCGGAGCTCGGTCCCTGACAAGGCTTCGTGCCCCGACGGTCGGTTTCGGTCGATGCTCCCCTTCGGGCTTATGTTCAGGCGCAGCGACGATACAGGCGGCGACATACCCTCTTTCTCGTCCTCCTTTGTGCTTTTGGGATACTGCGGGGACGTTGCCGGACTCTGGTCTTGTCTGCAATCGTCGGATACTATTCCGAGGGCGAGCTGCTCGTGCGCCTGCGCTTCCCGGCAATATCGCGTCAGGGGAGATAGTCCGTTTCCTGGACTTGTTGTGTACCGCTGCGCTACCCGGAGACCATTGCGGCTCAGCGCAAACGGAATAGTAGGTGACTCAGGGTCTACGGCATCTCCATAGCGCTCTTGGAAATACGGTTGGGTTGGGGGATTTCCAGGCGGATCCATGAAAGTAGGGACCGGGGACGAATATCTATTAGATGGCCATTTCTCCCATTAGCTATGCGCGCGAGTATCATGTATAAACATTGTCTTACATGGCTTGCCCGTTATCACTCAAGCTTATGATAGTCTCGCCTGGGGAATAATCCCGAAAACAACGCTCGCTTCCCACGAGGATATGTCTGTCTTCTCCAATACCCTCATATTCAATGTCGTCGAACTCAGCCATGCTTGGCAGGGATGGAATAGTCAGGTCACAGAAATCGAAATAGATAAAGTCGACGTGTCACAGTGAAACATGAGTAATAGGCTCTCTTTAATAGACTTGACCTCTTCAAGAGGGATATAGTGAGGGGTGGACTACTACCAAGACAGCACCGCTCAGAGCTTTGCATAGCGTCATATGCCATGATAGATTTTAAGCCGCGCCCGCGAACCAACCCAGAGGGGAGGGAGGAGGGGGAGAAAGGCTTTCATTAATCCCTTCCCTTGCCTTACCATGACCCATCTACCCATCTAGTCCCATGAAGAACCCAGCGGTCTGGGTTCGTCTACTGAAAAGGACAACGGAACGGGTGCCGCGAAGGGCAAAAACAGGGCCAGGGGACGGGACGAGCGCAAGGGAGAACCATCCAGTCGGTCACGCTTCGGTTGGAGTATCCCGGTCGCACGGCATGGGGATGGTAGTATTTCGTTACGACAGGGACCCCCGGACGGGACCCAATGACAGGCTTCGGCGACGCGCAGATTTTCTTGTGCAAGGATGTGGGGGAAAGAGGAGGGGAGAGGAACCAACCAGCTGGGATTGCGAACCCGGTGATCTGGGTGCTCCCAGTCTACAACATAATTTCGACACATCTTACGATTTCCCGAGTCGCCTTGGGCTAAGGATGATGGGTGTGTGGTGCGCGGCAGATGGGCGCAAAGAAGCGGTGACACGGCAGCCGTTCGTTCCTATCAGACAGACGGCGGAGGTATAAGCGAGGATGCCACTCTTTTCTTTTTCTCTTTCTGTTAATGACACCCACTCCATAACACCGGTCTCCTTCGACCGACCCTTGGACGTGCAGTTGACAGCATGCAGATACATATGAGGTATGCATGAACAGGTTTCACAACCCAGGTCGGGACACGAATGGCGTATTGTGGTTACGTAGTCGGTGGCGCCAAGTTCTCTTCTCGTCGTCATTGGACGAGGGTAGATGATGAATGGATTGCCGAATCGAATTGAAGAGATCGTACGTCGAGATCGTTCAGGAACAAAGATTCCGTGGTTGTTGCGCAGATACACGAATAGCTACCAACAAGACGGGACAGAAAAACAAAACCACTTCTCCCCGAATCCCGACAAGGAGGGCGCCATCGTCCCGGGGCCATGGTCTGGGGTGGTTGGCTGCAGTGTGACATTATTCTCACAGCCGAACAAGATACCCAGTATATCTACATGAGGTATCTGGTATTCACATTTGTCATACCTGAGCCCTGGCAGAGGCAGATAACGCATACGAAAACGTCCTGTAGGCTGCGTTGCCAGGGATAGATTGTCCGGTATTGGACCGTCTGTAGCCCTGTCTACATAATGATGAGGTAAGTAAGGTACCTACATGTATATACCTATGTAAGCTGAAAGTGCAATTCTTTTGAGGAACTTTGTCAACGGCCAATATTCTCCGACTTGCCAACGCTTGCTTGACCGCATGTTCCGTTGCGTGTCCGATGACCAGCGTTTCTTCACCGGGCGCTTTGACAGTCGGTATTCGGTCAGAATTTATTAAATCTTCTCTCTCCCCTTGGCTGATAAAAATAGTATCTTGGGTATTTTAGACTTCTCACCGATTACGAAGCATCGAGATTGGGAGAATATCCATGCTAGGGTTGTATATACCTGCATATATGTAGGAATTATACAGAGGAACCAACACGCATTGCCCCTGTGTTGCCAACTCACTTTACCCTTGTCTTGGTTACTGTCGGCTAGCACCGCGTATTGATCATTACTGATAGGGGTAACAGTCATCAAGGCTTTATTGATTGCCGAGCGCGAGAGGCGCTTGAATTTGTTTAATTCTACAGCACCTCCAAACGGTTTGGCAGTCAGGGGGTTATCTGTACCTTTTATCAGGGAAATTGCACGCGAAGATTGCGGAAGTATGGATCCCTCCTACAATGCAATCAGGCTACCAGGAGTGTCCAGATAGGACTTGCCTCTTTTGGACTGCTCAGCTTTTCTACATGAACGATATAGGAGGCAGGTAGCAAGCACGTAGAGATACTTCTCTGTCGGGAGTTCTATACACAGTCATAGAGTCTCTGGGTTTCCGAAGCTTAGTGTCACATACAGTCCTCATTGGACAACTCAGCACAACCACATCCGTCAAGCATATCGTGCCGATGGGACAAATAATATTTCGTATCTTAGGCAAGATACATGTACGTACCTCCTTTCCACCGCAAGTTACTGAAATGGAGCAGAGTTCAACTCAACATCAATTTGAGCACGATTCAACGCGTCTGTTAGGAACGGGCCAACCTTATCTCAATGGTTTAGGAGAGAAAGCATAAGACGCCATAATGTCTATCCACATTACCCTTTTAGGAAATTTCCAGTCGAAAGCCCTCGGCCTAAGACCTGACAACCACGGGCGCTAGAGCCTAGTGGCATACCTAATGGATAGCAGCCATACTTGAGTTTAGTCACTACCTCCTAGGTACCTAGGTACTCCTATGTAAACTTGCAGTTACCTGTAGTACCTAATGATGAGGTTGGTTATACAGGATTGTCGCTCTATAATCACAGAGTAATAATCAATAGCACATTCATAGGTTCTCTTGACTACCGGGTTGTCATAATACAACTTGGAATCTATGAGAAGTAGTGCTTGCGCGAAGAAACCATAAGATACCAATTATCATATACCACATTGCTGAAATACAGGTTCGTATGTATTAATCAAACATCATCAGGTCGTTGTCCATATGAGTCTACGCTGTTCAGCTTGACGTTTGTTTCCGGATAGCCCTGGCTTTCGTATCGCCCTCAAATATGGCATATAATGGTATTTCATCTTTGTCAGGATACCTGACCCTAATACCTGACCTGTCAGGATGGGAATTGGGCAGGAGGACAAAGAGGTTCTTATATGTATACCCGGGGTCTCCCCCAGATAGGTTGTAGTCCCTCGCGGAACAACATAGTTCATACCCCCCTATATGGTCCGCCTCGTGACAATCTTATAAAGTTAAAGTGTCGAATAAACAATTCTCCCTACCTCTAGGTAGGTAGTCACATCCAGTAAATTGATATCGATACCTACGTGTAGGTACCTTTCTAAAAACATCATATGATACACCTATGGTAACGCGCCTACTACAGAAAGCACATGACAATCAGCTTCACCGTCATAGTCATCCGAATCATCGACCCGACTAATCATATTTCCTAAGCATAGAAAGATCGGACGAGCATCCACAAAAGCAAAAAATTTCATTCCAATCACTCCTAACACTTACTCAGTACTTCTCTTTCGCTATCCCAGAGTCATCCACGGAGTTGCCACTCTAATCGCCCAATAAAAGGGCTCTGTCAACATCATGGCCTATACCCGCTATGGCATCAAAATACCTCGCTAATTCGAACCATACCTCGAAGCACAACGAACGCCGTTAATGCTTCGAACGGCCGCGTGCTGTGCCGAGCAGCCGAGCAGATGGATGCACACACCTACCGCTTCACAACATATTAGCTGTCCAGAGTCATATCGGATAATGAGTACAATAACAGCTTCCACAACCGTCACCTGCCTTGTCGAGCCTCCGCCTAACTACTCCCACATGGGCAACTCGAGGCTGGCCACGAGCTCACCTATGTATGCCCAGCCACTCCCACGCGGGCCCCTCGAGCTCGGATAAGAATTTTATCTAAGCCCTGGAGGCGCCTACACTATGCGTAGGATTATCTTGGTCCAATGTATATATGTAACCCTCACAATTAGAGCAGCGAAGTAAGTCCTAGCTTTAACTATGTTGATGGCCTCAATCTAATTAGCCACCACCTATCTATCTCCGAAAGACGAGAGAGCCTGAACTCTAACTCTTGACTTGACAGGCCTCGCTTCATATCACCACTAACGACATATCCACAGCCTCACAGGCTAGTGCATAGCTATCCAGCCCCTTTTGCACACTCTAGCTCGCTCTTTAGGTAAGCATCAGGAATGGCTGAGAGGTCTAACTTCACTCTGCCCTACATTGAGTTTCCTTAGTTCAAAGTATTCGGAGAAAGCACAGAAGGTCATATATAACACTGGATACCCTCCTACATCCTCTGTATTCTAGTCTGTTCATCTTCTGACAAGTTCTTAGTTATACGTCCCAGCTAGTGCTACGCAAGACCTACCTCGCAATTACTTTTCAAAGCATATTACTTCCATAGTCGAAGCCATTATTTCGACTCACATCATACTCATCCCAGCCTCTAAATAGTCAATCTCTACACTATTCCAACACTGTTCAGTCATCTTCCATAGGTACCTCCTCAGCATCCAGCTAAGCCCTGCTCACTTCCCGGCTAACAAGCTTCGACAAAGGATAATCCGGCTCCGTGAGACGAGATGGCGGCCCAGTTGATATCATACTTCGTTCATAATCGGCGGAGCAGAATGGAAGCGTGGGAGTGGGAGAGCTCTCTATTCTCGTACCGAGAGCTGCACACCCTTCAGACTCTACCGTGCGACGAAGCCATGGATACCCGTCTGCTGATGCTTACTTCCGATTGGCTTGATACTCTTACCAAGCTGGACCGCCAAGAACTAGAATCACCTCGCAACCAGATCGCTTTTCGTGAGCCTCGTGCCTTTGGGAAACTCAAGTACTTGATTTCCCGGTTGCACGACCTCATTTACGCGTTCGACCCCAATCTCGGCAAGGTACGCTGCATCGATGCCAATTATCGGATATTCTGGCATTTCATCCAGCGGAGTGATGTGGCTGAGGCACGCTTCGCCATCGCGAGATTGGCCTCGGCCGGTTTCGGTCCGTGGCTCGAGGACACCCAGAGAGACCCCTGGCACCCACCAGTGGCGGTGAACTACCACTTCAGCTTTGAGCTAGAGCCACTGCCAATACTCCACTGGGAAAATGTCAACGAAGACGATCTTGCTCTGACACCTCTTCCTCGGATGACATTAACCCATGTCTTTCCGGAAATAGCCCAGGCGTATCCGGAATCCCCAAATACTAAAGCTGCCGCTGCCGTCATTGCCAACCAACACATCGACGGGCCAGACGCCGAGTACGACCGCGAGGATGGCTACTCTTTCATCTTCGAGTGGCTGAGAGGGATCCCGGATCCATGCCTTTGAAGATGCCGGAGCCGCAGCCGCTGATATGGGAGGTGACGACAAGGAGAGTGGCGGCTCTACTCTTCTCGAGCTCAACCCAAAGAATGGCCAGGACCACTGTGTTGTGCAGGATAACTTACGTTCCCTCTTCGACGCGGCGCAGGACTCGGGGGCTAGGGAACCCTGGCCGATGTTGGTTACGACGCTATGTACTTGGAGTGTGAATCTGGCGAGGGTAGTATCGTCACACTCTAGTCTTACGGACCCAATACACCGATCTATGAGGCCGTGCGGTTTATAGAGACAGAGATGGATCGCTACGGACGATATCCACTCTCAGTTGGGTGCTTCAGATATTGTCACGATGCGGATCATATAGGGGGGCATGGACTATGTCGTTCCGTGAGGGACGACGACCTATCTGGGAGAGACCCCCGGTATACATGCAAAGGCCCTCTTCATCTCCTATCTAGGCCTTGTCCTGACAGGTCAGGCATCCTGACAAATGTCGGTGACTTTTGCGAGGCTGAGGGCGACGAGGATAGGAGTGAGATGACGGGGTCTATAGACGAAAAGACACTGCCGCAAATCACCAAGAACGGCAATCAAGCCGATTACATTCTTGCCCAGGGTTCTTGCGTCCGAGGAAAAGTACTGGCCTACCAACATGGAAGCATTGGGATTCGTTGAGGCATTCTACACCGCATTGAGTCCCACGACATCCAACGTGGGACTCTCGGAGAAATTGCCCATCTAGACGAGTCAGGGCCAGCCATTGAGACAGCCCGATTACGAGCAGGCTATCCGGCTTCGTCTAGGGGGCTCGACTTATTGAGTTGTACGTCGGGCACCTATTATGGGATACGTAAAGAGACAGAGCCTACATCGTCACAGGCCACAAAGGGATACGTCATAATGGTCTGGCAGATTCAACGGCAATGAGCAACAAGAACCTTCGCATGTTTGTGTCATGGAGAGCCAAGCCACAGTGCGAGACAACGAAGGGGTTAGAGATGAGGTCCCACATCAGGTGACAGCATGAAACTCGGGTTTTCGCACTGCCTACACATGCTACACAATAGCTCTGTATTCTGCCTACCCCATAAGGACCTCCCGTCGAGAATTGATGTCCACGACGTAATCGCGTCTACCATGTCCGCCAAGAAATACTACGATAAGAGACAAACCCATGTATTTCAACGTCGGCGATCGCGTGCTACTGCGATTATATAAGGGCTACAGCATTCCAGTAGCGGCAATCCTCGGCCGCAAGCTAGGGCAACAGTATGCTGGACCCTAAAAGGTACTGGAGAGGATAGGCCGATTGACCTACAAGCTAGACTTCCCCGAACATTATCGATTTCACAATGTCATATCGGCTGACTACTTGGAACCGGCATAGGTGGTAGGTAGTGTTCTAGTTTTTACAACAAGCAAATTACCAACATCTAAGATTCTATCGTCTATATGATCCAAGATAGCCACTCGAATCCTAGGTAATGGTAACGAGCCAGACGCACAATAGTTCTGAGATGGGTTAGGGCACGGCATGGGAGAACCTACGAAAGAATAATCGTATACATCGACGATACGAGACAACACTCTAAATTCCTCGTGGAATACATCGGCCCAGGACCAGAATACTCCAAGTGGTTCTCAGCAAGACAATTAGGAATAGACTATAATTACCTAATAGCAGACTACAACATGAGAAAGGGACATCCGGTAGTGATAGCATTTAGTTTTAATTGAACCCCATACTCTTGTGTCGCAGAAGACTTATGACAGTTAGTGATAGACCTTTTCGGTTATAAGGAGATAGTAAGTTGCACTGTGCGTGATACGTGACTCAAGTCCTATACGGAAACTGTCTTGGCGGTAATAAGGTGGCGCATCTTCCCTAATGTATGAGTGAACACGTGCGTTTCTCCAAAGTCCCTTTTGCTGTCGATACCCTATTCGGATGACCGAGGATCATGAAGCTAAGGTCCTCTGTACAACCGATAATCTAGTGATACGAACCTCGCAAGGCGTTCTCGCTTTTTGACGTTAGTATTGACGGGCCCAAGAGCTGAAAGTGTCGGTAACTTGAAGTGTCAGTAGTGTCAAGTGGAATAGGTACTCGATGCTGTCAACCGTCTTAGTGCCGATCCGATGAAGCGCCCGGGGCGAGCACGGCGAGGGACAAGTCAAGTTAACAGATATGCAACACTGCCACAATCATCAACGCTGGGTGTTTTAGTCAAGACGACATCACATTCCAATGCTCGTTTGTCTTGCCAAGTCGATTTCAGCCCCTAGAATGTAGATTGGCTAATTAGAAAAAGAGGCTTGGAGCTAGAAGCTTTGGAAGGATTCCACAGCCCCAAAAGTCCGGGGCCGAAGGCGATAAAATTTTGTTGATCATAGTCGGAGTTGGCGCAAGAAATAAGAATGACGTATTGGTCGTATCGATCTAGACAGTCAAGCTGATCTTTCGAGAATGGGAAAAATGGTTGTCACTCTATAAAGAATATACTCGAGTGCAGCTGGCTACGTGCAGCGTCTCGGTTGAACATTACAGGTGAAGGATGTCATTTCAAGCTTTCTGGGCGACTTGCAGAATCCATGAGAACACAAGGGTCCAGGGGTCACAGCCGGGCGCTGCCGCCTTACATAATACGGTCAATACGCCCAGTGTAGCAGTTCACACGTCATCCCCTCCCAATCACCTTCCGATAGTTCGTCTCATGTTCCATATTTTAGTACTATGTAGACCCTAAAACGCCTTACGCATCTTACCCCCTCGTTAGCGCGTAAAGCTGACCTACGAGCGCGTAGAGCTGACTGCGAAGAAGGTGTCGCCTCGGTGCCCCTTTTGGTAAATAGCTACGATTAGGTAGCGAGGCGCACAAGCAAGCCACTCAAAGCTTCTGCATCAAGTATCCGACGACTCCAAACGCCTCTCATTCTACCTGTCTATCTATATAAAGTTACACATTTCTCATACCAAGAATTTCATCCACTCTTCACACTTGTAATTGCCCAGTTTCGTACTTCTCGAGAAAGAATGAGATGCAATCCATTTATTCTTCGTCATTTATGAGACGCGACTTCTGTTTGCGTACTTGATACCACCTTCGACTTGGTCTAATACCCCACCTACGGTACCGGTAATCACCCACCCATCTATTCTTCAACTGATCACCTTTTTGATTCGGCTTACCACTGGAGATAATCTGCCAAAGCTCTCGTTATGGCGAAAGTAAACGGCCTCGTCGATTCGGCCGACGTACAAAACGGCGAAACATTGCCAGAATATAGCGTCAGAGACAGTCGCCCACCACCCGGCCAACCCCCCATCCAGTCAATTGATGAATTGAATTCTGCTTTCTCGTCGCTTACACTGTCGTCTTGGACTGCAGGAGTAACTCCCGACACGTGTTTGGCGCATCTCAAGCTCCTCGCCGCCTTTCAAAACTTGAAGGAGGATGTTGGTTACACTGACGGTTTATGGGGTCTGTACGATAGCCGCATCCTTTCACAGCGCGACAAGCAGTCCAAGGCTGTCGAGAACGGGTTGAAGCTCGACGACGAAACGGGAAAGCGCCTTGCTGGTCTCCGCGAGAAGCGATGGGCTCTATTTGTCGCGAGAGCCGTTGACCGATATGAAGCTTGGTGGAGCAAGCTCTCTAAGACCTACCTAACCCAAGATAATATGCAATCCAACTCTGATAGATACAACACATTCACATATAAAAGTGTCCCCCTCGAATGGGCAGAGAACATTCTGCCACCCTTAGGTATGTCCAATCATAACACCTACATAGAACCGTACGCTAACTTCAATAGACGTCTTGATGGTATGGCACTCCCATATGCTCAACCCCAGAGCATACCTCGAGGATTGCATGCTCTCTTGTCTAAATGGGCTGTGGATGGCCGGCATGCCCTGGAAGCTCGTCAACGACGCTATCGACACAGACTTCAATTACAACGTCTCCAACTCATGCGTAAAAGCCTGGGAAAACATCATAGGCCGGAAATGGGACAATACCGAGGACTCCTTGTTTAAAACTCTCAAATGCCCGACCTCATCCTGCTCCGAGACTCATCAGATACCATGGACCACGTGCGGGTTACCCGAGGAATTTGATGGCCAAGATCCCGGACTTCTTGGAGAGGGTTATGGAGATGGGAACTTCACATACGTGTGCAGAAAATGTCGCAAGACACTTACGAGAGAGTTCCTCGAAGTCGCCAAGTTTGTGAACGATGTCAAGGAACTTCTCTACCACGACCGACCGATGCCCGGCACCCTGTTAGATATCCAGACAGGGCGGCCTCAGCTCGTCCCCCGAAACTACCCATTGAAAGATAGACACGAGCGTACATTTCCCAACAGGCTTATCCAAAAGCACCTGCGTAGTAGCCTTTTGCAACTGACCTCGCGCAATACATCCCCGACGCCGTCGATGAACGACGTTCGCATCCTCATCGAGAAAGCACTCACGAGTGACTCGGTTATCAAGGAAGTCGAGAGTGTGTCAGGACGCGATGCGCTCAAGAAGTACAGACTCGGTTCGGACGCACGAGCGCACACGAGGAAGATGATGTCGAGGTATTGGGGGAATCCATCTCCCTTCGCCCTCGAGCTTGGCGGCGCTGTTCTGCGACAAGGGATATTCGTAGAGAAGATGAACAAGGTATGTCTCGCCATCCTACTCCGCGATTCTGCATAGACGCGTTGCTCACCTACTATATAGATCGACTGGCTGCATAGTCCGGCGGCTCGCGATACCATGTCGCGCCTAATCAAGAAGTATGAGCGATTCATAAGGATCATGGCGGCGAACCCGAAGCAGGTCGCCGTCCCGACGCTCGACGTCGACTTGGCGTGGCACACACACCAGCTGAGCCCTTCTATATACACTCAATCGATGTATTCGAAGACGCGCCAGCTAGTCGACCACGACGACAAGATTGACGAGGATAAACTCTCCGCCGCCTTTGAGTGGACGAGCAAAGTCTACCAAGAGACGCACGGCGAGGTCTACTCGGAATGCACATGCTGGTATTGCGAATCCATCCGTGCGGCACATGTATCATCCGTCGGTAGTATTCTGCGCGTGTCGAAGAATGAGAAGAGTACGTACCCCTAACCTTCGACCCGATCTTCTTACTTAGCATGCATCCTCTTACTATCTATCGCCGTTTCAATTTTTCTTTTCTTTCCCAGTCCGACAATCCCCGTCTAGCGAAAACATACTAACCCAACCCCGATCTACAGTCTCCGAATCCTTCTACGCCTCAGGCAAAGCCTCGCTCTGCCCGCCCGACAACAGCGCGCATATCTCGGCGCACAATTCCGTGAGGTTCAACGACGTCGACGGCCACCGCGACCGGGTCCACCGCCGCATGCACATGTCCCACCAAAACTACCTCGACCACAATTACGACAAGGCCCAGAAGCGCGCCAAGAAGAAGGGCCGCGATATCCCGCCCCGCGACGAGTATTATTACTCGTACTGGGGCTTCCCGTATATGATGTACGGCCCTTACGTCTATCCTGTCTACTTCACCCCCACGTGCTATCCTTGCGGAGATCCTGGCGCTGCGACTTCGGGCCAGGGTGCCCAGGGCGGGTGTGCTGCAGGTGCTTGTGGCCAGGGGGGAGGCGGATGCGGAGGGAGTGGTGGGTGTGGTGGAGGTGGAGGTGTAAGTTTTAACTACTTTCTACTCCAGTCTCATGGATTATTTACTAACATTACGCGATAATCTAGTGCGGTTCTTCCGGCGTAGCTTGCGGCGGCGGCGGAGGAGGCGGTGGAGGTTGCGGCGGAGGAGGAGGTGGTGGTGGTGGTGGCTGTGGAGGCGGTGGCGGTGGTGGTGTAAGTCTAAACCCCAGTCCATTTGATGCGGAGTCCTTGCTTACGATTATAGTGCTAACTTTGGCGTCCCTAGTGCGGTGGTGGCGGCGGCGGCTGCTGATAGGAGATGTCGCTGCTTAGGTTAGCGCACCTAGCAACAAACAGATGAACGAAATAAGGGAGGCAGAACGACCCCGTTGGAACAAGGTGATGAGCTAGGATCATGAGTACGAGTATTGGCTGAGTGGTTGGCTTTCAGTTTGCTTGTTTGTTGGCTGCTTTATATACCTCCCTGACGTACTAGTGATGAGCTATGATATCTTCGATTCTTGTTATTTGCTGGTTCTGTTTAATACGCCTCTAGGGGGAGGTAGTATCCTCGCAATCTTATTGTTCGGTTATCTGGAACACGAACACGTGGTGTTGTGTTACGGGCATATTGACGTATTGCTACAATCCTATTTGAAATTGAACATTAACAGAGTAGGCATACTTACCTCTTAGCTATGCGAAGAAAGGGACAAGATCTAATCTGCCGTTAGGGATATCGGTGACAGATGTGGCTTTTGGCGTACCATAAAACGGAAAGCAAGGGGTAGACGCTTTCTATAAGCTCACTGGTAGCTAGTCCTGTAACTAAAGATCTATCAACACCCTAAGCTCTTTCGATAACTAGGCTAATATCAACTCCCTTGATATACGTAACTAGAGCCCACCATCCCCACTGCTGGTTTCTGACACGGGTCCTTGGTGGTGGTATATAGTGACTTGCTTCCTAGGTATGATGTTGCTATTCTGGATAGCCCTTGCTACTTGCAAGATGGTTTATGACTATATAGGTTGATAAACTAGGACACGGGAAAATCTATGACAATAGATAGAAGGGAGGGAGGGTTTAATGGATGATGCGTGAGCTTATGGCGAGAGACTAGGTATATATGGACTGTCATATATATAACGGAAGCGATGATGGCTTTAATATTTATGTTATTCTCAACAGCGGCGACTCAGACACTGACATGCTATTGATTACGATGAGTTGGCGGCTGAAATGAAAGTACCTATAATTTGAGTCTAGTGAAGCTACTGAAGTGAGTGTAAGAAGATCAGAAGGACTTTTGTCTATGAGACTTTTAATTCCCTTGCCTTATCCGGAAACGAGAGATGGTTAATCGAGACAACAGTAACGACAGTGACAAAAGAGGTCGCAGCCGGATAGGGAGTGTAGAAGTAGAACAGCCGGAGAGAGTGTGGCTCATTCTAGACATCTACACTTGAAGATGTGTAATATGAGTTTCGAACTCTAGTCTCTTGGACCTGGTAGAAGAAAGGGGCAGCGTTTAGATGTACCCATGGAATCGGACAGCTCATTAAGCCGCAACCTGTATTTTTGATTAGCCGTTACGATCCAAGACTCCCGGAACACGGGCTGATACTTGGGGTCAACGAAGACCGAGACACTCTCTAGGCATGTTACGAATGTCCTCGTATTGTGGATAAATAGTATGATAGGACATTGTCTAGATCGCGACACACTGACCCTCAACCGTGGCCGGCTAGACACTCTAGCCTAATGTTGCCTCAGGTTAGCATCCAACTTGATATATTACGACAAGTGTTTCGCTGACAATTACCTCTATGATCAAGCCACTGTATGAGACTAATCGCTTTAGGTAGTCGTCCGGAGGCGTTGTGGCCATCGCTGAGCACCGCTTGGCGCCTATCAATTGTCTTTCTCCTCTCCCAAGGAAACTTCCCCTCGACTAGCTCAAACATATCCGCAGGAAATAATATTGGAACATGTCGGCGACGGTTTTGTGCAAAGGGGTAGCAGTAGATTCTAGGCAAGGCCATATCTCCTTGCTAGGAATATGCAGTAAGCTATATCAGGGGCACAGAACTGACTCGATGAACGCTATGTCTTCTTACGTTCTTTCATCAATCTGATTGGTGCGTTGAAAGTGAGAGCTAATACAGCCTCGTCACGCACTGTATCCACGAGAAAGGAGGCATCACGAAGCCATCATCAGCTTTTTACTCACATGTCTGTCTGAATTTGACTTATCGTTTTGCTGCGGGAATGGCCCATGAGCCTCGTGGGTATTGAGCGTCAAATATCTACCCCTTGTTCAACGTAACACCCTTGCTACAAAAGTTGTGATGAAATGGTTATTGCGTGACTATGACTAATAAGATTTTGCCATTTTTGGAAGCGCTTTTGTATAGATCTATCAGGTGGATTGCCAGAGTCTAGATCTCTCTGAGCTTCATTACCTATCCACGCCTCCTGCTCTCTGGGATACATATTACCTACACAGCTGAAAAGAGTAGAACTCGGTCTAGTAGAGTATGAAAACCACATTGGAGGAATTACCACTTCTGAGTGACTATGCTGTTGATCAGGGATAATTCTTTGAGATATTGAATCCTGTTCCGATGATCTTCGGGAATCATACAGGGTCAAGTCATCCCCGGTAACCACTGATGAAAAGGCTCATACCACTTGATGTTCTAGCACGTATGGCTTATTTTATCTACGTATTAAAGGTACTAGACCTTGTATGTACACCTTACTGGCCGTCGATCCTAATGATCAACTCTTCGAATAACTATACAGTGTCGTTGACTTGTCTCTCGCGGCCGGGCGGTCAAGCATGAGATAAAATCGGTCAAAGTAGAGAATAGAAAAACAATACGTCTATATAGGTACTCAGTATTCCAGCTCTTATAATTGTTAAGTCCCGTGCATGAAAGCCACGGTTGATAGTCGTGAACAAGGCCATTATTGCAATTTAGATGAACACGTGCCAAGCCCTGAGGTATATTCCGTACATACTGACCGTAGAGACCAATTAATATCTTGTATATGGCGAATAACTTAAACTAGATGGATGCTCTCTTAGCTACACTATATTGTAGGTAATTAGAGCGAAGAACGAAACTACAAAAGGGACTAATTAATTTCTTTCTTATCTGGCTATAGTATGAGAAATATTGTATAATATTCTCTCCTAATTAACATTGTTCCTTTTAGTGCTCATAGGTAGTTGAAGATAGGGCGTAATAGAACAGTGGAAGAAAAGGGGGAAGACTGGACGGGCCGTTGCAGTGGATGCCAACTGGCGGGTGGTGCATTGAGCAGGATTAGGAAGGTGGTCTGTGCTTTCGTCTTTCTAATTGGCTCCGTGAAAATTCAAATTCTCTCCGACGAACATTTCTACCACTTCAACTCAACTCTCTTGTTCGCACCGCGGAAATAGGCGGTGTCACTGGTAGATAATAAGATATATCTCAATTGGGTTTGTATACTTTCATATATATTTCCTTTTCATACCGCAGCAAACCTTGCTTCAGCCACTCGAATCATCTTACGAGTCTTTCATCCGATTGATCTTACTGCCGTGATGCGTCTTGCGTCGTGGTCCTGAGAGGGCTTGGAGATACAGGGCGGACGATGTTCGCATTATCCGTGGAACAAAATGTTGCAAGAATGAAGAATATACCTAATGGACCATCATAGTCCGCGCTCATCTTGTATACACTTACAATGTTCCTACATGAGCGAGGCTCCAAGAGTTCCTACATTTCAGCTTTCATAGGCCTTCATAGGTCATAATAATAACTTCTAGTTCCGACTAGGTTCAACGAGCGGTGACCCCCGCGCGTTACGCGAATTTCATTCGTCACAGCTTCACCAGCTTGTTGCACGACGTCATCCCACATGGTTTACTTCCATCTCGTACTCTTGCATGTGCAGACGAGCTTTTTACATGCTTCATGAAATCCTATCGAAACTATCCTGATTATCTGTCAGCGTCGATAACGAACCGGTTATTCCGTCGCGGTGTAGCACAGTTATCTGCTCTCTTTTCTACTACTTCTACCCTTATTATGTACTCCTAATAGTTACATTTTTCATGTATTTTACTCGTCCGTTTTTGCGAAAGTTGAGACCTCGCCATCTTAATCACGCCACATTTCATACCGCTTCTAAGATGTCTGCGAATACCAAACCTAAGTTCTCGCATCTGCCACTTAGTACTAGTGGTCCAATAGAATGTGCTGTATCTGGAACTGTCTTACTGAACACCCCTTATTTCAACCGTGGTTCCGCACATTCGGCTGAAGAGAGACGCGAGTTCAACCTCACTGGCCTGTTACCTACAAGCATTCAAACCCTCGAACAGCAAGTCGACCGTGCGTATGAACAGTACACTTCAAGACAGGATGACTTGGCCAAGAACACCTTCTTGACGTCGCTGAAAGAGCAGAACCTGGTCTTGTACTTTAGGGTAAGACCGTCATGTCACTAGCACTTGTTATACACTAGCTTCTATATCCATATCTAGTGACTACGTCGAACAACTCTATGTCTTGTGCCTCCGAGAGTGTATAACACCGTACTGATGATTTATAGCTCCTTCAAGACCATATGAAGGAGATGTTCAGTGTAGTATATACACCAACTGAGGGCGATGCAATCCAGAACTTCTCCCGTCTGTTCCGACGACCTGAGGGGTGCTTCCTTAACATTAATGACATCGATAGAGTCTCTCATGACCTAGCTCAGTGGGGGAAACCTGAGGATATCGACTATATTGTTGTGTCAGGTATGTCTTTCGGGAAAGCCTGAAGGAGTCCATATTGTGTACGTCGGTGCTATATCAACACTAACCAAATGCAGATGGTGAAGAAATCCTCGGAATCGGAGACCAAGGTGCTGGCGGGATCCTCATTTCGGTTGCCAAGCTCGTACTCACTACGCTTTGTGCTGGAATTCATCCTAACCGAACCTTGCCTGTTGTGCTAGATTGTGGGACAAACAACGAGAAGCTCCTCAATGATGACCTATATCTCGGGCTGCGCCAGAAGCGAGAACGGGGAGAGAAGTACGATAAATTCGTTGATGAGTTCGTCAAGTCTGCTCGCAAGCTGTTTCCACGTGCTTATATCCATTTTGAGGATTTCGGCCTAACGAATGGTGAGTGTTCACGTATAACGGTGTCAAGTTATAAACTAACGCGCAGACTTAGCACGCCGCATTCTGGACCATTATCGTCCGGAGGTCCCGTGTTTCAATGACGATGTTCAAGGGACTGGGTGCGTTACCCTAGCCGCCATCATGGCCGGACTACATGTAACCAAGCAGAAGCTTCAAGACACCAAGATGGTCATCTTCGGCGCAGGGACAGCTGGTGTCGGGATTGCAGATCAGGTTCGTGATGCTGTTGCCACGGAGAAGGGTATTAGTAAAGGGGAGGCAGCGAAGCAAATCTGGTAACCACTCTACACTTGCCTCTACTGCATGTATTTTCATGCTGAACCCTTTACAGGCTCATTGACAAGCCCGGTCTACTCACCACCAAGACCGAACGCGATAATGGCCAAGAGGTATACGCAAAAGACGCCTCCGAGTGGGACGGCAAGGAAACGTCCCTATTGTCAGTCATCAAGGAAATCAAACCAAATGTCCTGATTGGCACTTCCACAGTTCCCAAGGCATTCACCGAACAAATCGTCAAGGCAATGGCCAAAGGCACCGACCGCCCCGTCATCCTACCCCTATCAAACCCCACCAGACTCCACGAGGCCGTGCCGGCGGACATCCTCAAATGGACAGAAGGCCGTGCCCTCGTCGCCACCGGCTCCCCCTTCGACCCCGTCAAAGGCCCCTGGGGCCCCGACGGCGCTGAAGTCGAGATCGAAGTCGCCGAGTGCAACAACTCCGTCGTCTTCCCAGGCATCGGACTCGGCGCCGTGCTCTCGCGCGCCGCCAAAGTCACGGACAAGATGCTCGTCGCCGCCGTCCGCGGCGTCGCGGCCCTGAGCCCCGCCCTCAAGGACGACACGGCGCCCCTGCTCCCCGGCGTCGAGGACGTGCGCGCCGTTAGCGTGCGCGTCGCGCGTGAGGTTATCCTGGCTGCGGTCGAGGACGGCGTCGCGACGGAGTCGGATATCCCGACTGGTGAGGACAATCTCGACGAGTGGATCCGCGAGCAGATGTGGGACCCGGTGTATCGCCCGCTTCAGCGTGTTGAGCCTGCTGGCGCCAGCCGTGCTGCGAAGGCTGAGCTTAAGGTTGTGGGGAGTCTGGAGAAGGTCCAGGATAAGGTGGCGCGCGAGTAGGGGTCTTGTTGCTGTTGCGTCCTGGGCTGATTTTACTTTACTTGGCTTGGCTTGTGGCGAGTGGTGACGGGTGGTGGATGGTTTTCTAAGGAGTGAAGATAAGATGCTTTAGCGTGATGACTGGTAGATGGATGGAGGAGCTGTTATAAGAAATTCTTGAGGTCTTGCTGTTAGTATAGGTTGATGAATAGAGTATGTTATTATGTGTGTTGAAATGAGTTTGACCTACATGACTGGTTCAGATGACCGTATGCGTGTGTAGGCTGGGATCTAGCGAATTTCTTAAACGCGTTTACTATGAAGCATCTATCTCGTATAGTTAGGTATCTATCTGCTATTTGTGGCCATCACACGCCGGGAAGAGAGGTCTTGGTTGGTTGGTGATTGACCCTGTATCATATGTAGCTCGTCCATCTGCAACGGCAGAACGCGGTGAGAACATCGGTGATACTGGGGAGTAGGAAGTAGGCCAGAAGTTCAAGGCGTGGGCGACGTATTTGAATTTTCGGAGGAGAAAAATGCCAAACAAATCATGGAATACAGAGAATATAGCAATTGCGTGTATACTTAGGAGGTAGGTACCTAGGTAGGCAAGAAGGGAAAAGGGGGGTATGGCAGAAAAGTCACTTACTCTTGATTTGAACTGAAGATCTCCAAAGGGTGGAGGGCTCGGCGTAGAGACGGAAGCAGACTTACGGGCAAGTTGATACTTGCACTACGAGCATCGAATGTCCCTACTACTACGCCTCATTGCCGTTTGAGACGGGGGTGGTACTCTTGATTATCTGTATATACCTGGGTGGGTTAAGTATGAATCTGTCACTTCCCACTCCTTAGACGCTGGGGAACCGGGTCAGTCCCGAAAAGTACCTTGGTGCATAATAGGTACCTAAGGAGATAGGTATTATTCCCACCATCTATGCTTCCTTGGGGATAAAATATCCTTATGCCACTTGCCTAGCATGTGGTCGACATGTACGTACAAACTGATGTAAGGCCTTGGACAAGGATTACTTAAGGTAGGGAGGACGTATATGACGGCGGTTCAGTTGCTTGTGTTAGAGACAGAAGGTACCCATGGTTCTCAGTACAACACAAGAATCTTGAACACCGCATCCTAGGCAGGTACTGATATAAAACTCTGTTACCTGGAGATATACACCCCGAAGCTAGTTAAGTCAAGCTCTCTCAAATACCTTGACCCTGCTTGCACAACGAGGGTAGATATAGACGACAGACACTTTAGATCTCTGATAATATATGTACGTAATATCATTTCGAAAAGATGAAAACGCGGTAACTAGGTATTGTAGTAGGTAGATTAAGCTCCATCGACTCCGCTAAAAAACACAACGATATTGCAACATAACGAGCAGCTCTTTGCTCTCGAACCCTAGGCTACTCGAGCCCCGAATCGCTACTAGATCAGATTAAAGCAGACCAGCCCTCGCCGCCTCACCACCACCCTCTAGGAGAAGCGCCTCTACCTTCTGCTTCCCCTTTCCGAGGCCACCCTCGCCGACGCCCATGCGGCGGGCCACGTACCGCTGGGCCACGACACCGATGCTCAGGCTCAGGGTCTCCTCGACCCACTCGGCGACCCATTCGCGCGGGTCCACGCCGCCCGTCTCCACAATCTCGCGGATCTCGTCGGGCACGTTGATGATCTCAGACTGCTGGTCGCTCTCGCCGCTGGCGGGCGTCAGCGGGGTGGGCGCGTCAAGCCAACGGATCCAGCGGGCGGGGATGTGCTGGCTGACGGTGCTGTAGACGATGTCGTGGATTGGGTCGAGGACGTAGACGGCGAAGCAGACGTGGGTGTCGGGGGTGGTGGCGTCGGCCACGGCACTGGTCTCCTTCTCGGCCTCGCCCGCCGTGCTGCCCGCGAACAACGCCGGGTCCGTGTCCTCCGTGATAGGCTGCACGGCGAGGAAGATGTCGCTGGTGCGCACCGGGTTCTCCTCGCTAACCGGCTCCAGAGCGCGTCTCTGCGCCTCAGTAACACCCCCACTGCCCGCGAAGTAGTCGTGGGCGTAGCTCTCAGCGCTGACACGACAGAGCTTCGTGCCCTCAACTAGGCCCTTTACTGTTCCGAGGTCGCGGGGCGAGTCGATCTGTCTCCACCAGGGACCGTCGCGCCAGCCGGCAGAGCTCGAGGCTCCCTTGTAGAAGGCGTCGGATGAGCGTCGGGCGGTGTTCTCTTGGCCTCGCTGGACGACCAGGAGGTCGCCACCCTCGACCTGCGACATGACTCGGCTGAAGACATCGTAGATGAGTGGGTCAAGGGACGGGTAGCCGACGATGTCGTGGGTGATGTGGATGAGAAGGCGCTCGTGGGAGGAAATAGGCGGGGCGAGCGTATGCAGAATGTTTGCGAATGTTGGTAGAGCGCGATGGCGGATGCCGTCGCCTGTGATTGAGGTTGTCAGTTCAGTAGATATTCTAAAACGAGACGGCGATCTCTAATAGACCTACCTAGACCTTTCAGAGCTCCGACGTTTCCTCTAACTTGGTCGGCCCACTTCTTGGCTTCTTCGTTCTGCTGGATTTCCTTGTACGCGGCCTCGGCTTGCTTCATAGCTGCATTTGCTGTGGCACTCGCTGTAGCAAATATTCCACCCCACCAACCACCTCCAGCGGCAGTTTGTTCTACAGGTCCTTTCTTCTCGGCATCCTGTAGCTCAGAACTGGTGGCGCTGGGAGTGAAGCTGGCATGGAGGGAGCGAGTGCTGTCGGCGGATTTGCGTGTTACATTGGCTGGCTTGTCCTCCGAGTGTCGAGCGGCGCCTGGCGGAGGCGTTGCTGTGCTGGTTCGCTTGGCGGGCGCTTTGGAGCTAGATGTGTCCTTAATACGAGGCGTATGCGGTCGAGCCAGCTCTTCCCCTTCGAGCTCGTTCTCTAGTTCGGCAAGAATGTCTTGCTTAGGTTTGTCGCCTCGAGCTTTGGACGCCGGCTTGGATTTACCAGTGGACTTCTTGACTGCGCTATCGTCGCCGATCCCTTCGAAAAGGTCATCAATTTCGGCGTTAGTCGATGCCTTGGATCGTTTTGCCGCCATGTTAGATAGATGTCGAGGTGGTCAAGATCTTCGTTAAGGAGGGGAAGGCAACGACGATGATGAGACCACGACGAATATACTTTGGGCAATAGATTACGGAGAGTCGTTGCGAGGATCCTTGTAACTGGCAGCCAAGGTAGGATAGGATCTAAGTATAAATATGTATGCAGTGACCAGTAACCAATCGTTTCACCGGATTCAACCGTAACTAGGTGCAGGTAAAGACTTATTAAGGTATTCGGCCGGCAGATGGGACAAGTAACAAACACAAACTCTTCGAACGACGATATTGGCTGATCTGATAACTAAGGGAACTAACTAACAGCTGAGACGCTGTAAGAACCAAGCAGTATAAGCTTGAATAGGACTGAGATAAACAGATCAATATGGGAAATATAACGAAGTGCATGTGCAGTTGAAGAGTTTCGGGAAAGGCACGGGAAACGGGAGACGTCACTCGACGGGGCCGATGGACCACCAACGCACGAGCCACTAGATGCTGTGACTTCCCGCAGATTCGCAAGGGAACAGGGGGATCGAAGACGATTGCAGGGGATTGCAGGGGGGGTTGTTAAACCAAAAACAGCCTAGAATAGGAACCTCGGCGGGATGGTGTTATCCCATTGGCTAGAGACCTTTGCCCGAAACGCACAAGTGTAAGTGGCTGGTGTATCCAGATTAGGAGACAGCTTAGGAAGACGTATCTATGTACATATGTACACATGTAGGTTTCTGCTAGTGGTAAGTACATCTACCTGGTACCTCATGTACATCTTAATGATCTGTGGCTTGTAACAAGACCTGAACCTCCAGAAATTAGCAGCGGACCACCTTACCTGGGCAGCCCCGAATAAGACGGGACGAGCGCAAAAAGAAGAATACCAACTTACAGGTCACGATATTCTTCACGCCCAATTCAACGTCGGCTTGTTACTACTCTTCGTTGGTTCGATTTTATTATTCGACTGTACGTACTTTTTGATTTTAGTCTCTTCTTCGCGTCGCGTTCATCGCATCAAATTCTGTCATCTCATTCTTTCGTCTTCCACAAGTCAGCTCCTTTTGTCCCCGAACCTGACTGAACTGTTTTCTCACCACGTCTACCACTCTTACACATCTGTTTATACGCACCCGACCAACTGTTGACCAATTCTAGGAATCAGATCCTTTCTTGAATCTCTGTTCTTCCCAAAGAAGTCGACGTCTATTGTACTTTCAACTTATCCGACAGGTTAGCACTAATTGTCGTTGCATCTTGGTGCCGGCAGTCAGTAATAATTCATTCCCGGCCTTGTCAATTTTCAGCATCACCTCTTACTACGAAAACACCTTCAACTACAACCACGTCTAGTTCTACGCCTGCAACGGACAGTCTTCCAGCAGCCTGTACTAGGAACGGTTATCCCATCACCAGGAGTTTACCATTCCTGTTTTTCTACATCTTTTGTTCTATTCATCTGTTTATCTTCCCACGACACGATCTGCCATATCAGAGGCCTATAGATCCACACTAACATAAACCTCCGAACAAAACTTCCTTCTCCGTGTACTTTCTATACACCTCTACACCCACGCCCACATCCGCATCTGCATCCTTTCGTAGGTGTTTTGTACGTAAATATATCCTACGTCAAATTCTTCTCAGAGATTCCATTATGGACTCTCCTGTCGGCGCTCGCGGACGAGGTCGCAAGCGTCATACACTTCCCGCTGCGCCATCCTCACAATCATCTCATCATTCATCTGAGTTTGGTGAGCAACGCACATCCGCCACACCAGCCGCTACCATGGCCCCTCTCCCATTCACCTATGAGACCCCAAGTCCAATCGGTTCTAGAGAAACCAGAATGCGTACTCGCCAGGGCGACGGTATCAACGCATCCCCCGAAGACCCCGGCAGCAAAGGCGGGCGTTCCTTGAGAAAGCGTCCACGTGTGGATTACACATTCGACCAGCTCGATGATATCGAGAACTACAACACCAAGGCAACGCCTAGCGCCACCCGCGCACTAAAACGGCGCAAGACAGACTTTAATTCGCCTAACGAGAATGAGATGGACGAGGAGTCCGAAGCTCGCGATAAGAGACGCGCTTCCGAACAGCCTCAATCCACATCTTCTCGTCGACGAAACACTACTAGAAAGTCGACTGTAGAGCCTCAGGTATATGTGCCCGAGCAGCAAATGGATGATGTCGAAACACAAGACACCATCGAAGTAGGCGGACACCATAGTGAAGTGTCCGACGAATCGCTTCTCAGACGCACTAGCTCAGGCGCTTCGAGCAACGACTCGAAGGCCCTTCCTCCCGATACCCCCCTCGACCCACCTGATGCTTCACAACCTTCTCAACCTGCCCCGACCCTTCAATTCTCGCAGGACTATCAACTTCCGCAGTCATCTCTACCAGACACCAGCCAACCTATTGCAGAACCTACTATAGAAGCTGAAGTCGAGGAAGCTGAACCTCAAGAGCTAGAAGGCGCAGCCACTGCTCCCAAAGAGGGACCGCCTGAGATGGACGACGAAGTCGAGCTAGATTTACTCGAATACCTCACGCCATACATCGAAGGTTCTTATGTCTACTTCCCAGTTTATCCTGAAGATGAGCCCGAGGATGAGGCCGACGCTGATGCCGAAGGAGACGCTGAAGCCGATCCCGAAGTGAATGGTGAAGCCGACGCTGATGGTGAGCCTAATGATGAGACGCACCTTAAGGTTGACGTTGAACTGGGACCAGATGCAGTCAACGAAGACGGCGTTGAAGCAGAAATCGCCGCAGACGCAGCAGGCGAGGACGAGGAAGCAGCCGCTGACGACCAGGCGGATGGTCCTGCAGAGAACACGCCCGAAGATACCGCTGCAAATTCTGTCTCGGGTGAACCAAACATCGCAGACGCCCCACCTGAGGTGAAGAAGCAATATCGTTTTAAACAGACGAGAGAAGCGTCTGAGTTTACCGACTTGTTCACGGATATCAAGTCCCTGTCCCGAGAAGAGCTCTACCGAAGGCTTGAGGTCACAAACAAGGCCCTTGTTGCATGGCAGGTGGAGTTCAACAAGCTACGAAGGCGAACGGATGATGACGATAATGCAGTACGCTATGCTAGAGAAGAAGCAGCCTTCCAGCGTAGATATGACTTGTCCATCGCCAAGGATCCCACTATAATCCCACTGCAGAAGGATTTTGTCCCTAAGGGGATTAGAGCCCCGAACACTATGGATCATACAGAACAGTACACTCGACAGCAGGACAAGATTATGGCACAGGCCTACGGATTTGAATACGATCAAAGATCAGATAGGGTTGGTCGACAGAATCCTATTGCGCAGCGAACTGGTGTAGGCCGACAAGGGCGACTTCGCGAGCGACCCAAGCAAACCGCCAAGGCGGCCGAGGCTGAAGAGCCCGCTGTTATGCCAGCGAAGCGAACCAGGAAGGCACCAGAGAGGTACAATGGAGGCGAAGCCGTTAGTAGAGGCTCCACCCCAGCACCTACACAGAGACGAGGACGTCGTGGTGCACAGGCTCAAGATAATGCCGACCAGAATCAGGCTCCAGCTGCAAGTCAGAATACGGTTGAGCAGAATCCAGTACCCGAACCTGCAGAGCCGGAGGTGCCAAAGAAGAAAGGAAAGGGTGGTCGTCCCCGCAAGAACCCAATTCCGGAAGCTGCACCGATCGTTGAATCCGCGCCAGCTGCAGAGCCGGAACCCATTGCGGAACCCAGTCCTCAACCCGAGCCAGAGCCTAAGCCACGTGGTCCAGGGCTTGTGAGGACATATAAATACCGTAAGGCTCAACCCCAGGTAGAACCTACACCTCAACCTATTGCGGAACCTGAGCCTGAGCCGCAACCTTCGCCCAAGAGGAAAGCTGAGCCAGATGCGGCGGAAGAGCCAGCAACCCGCAAGCGCCGTCGTAGAGGTCCCGCACCAGCTTCTGCTCCCAAGACTATCGCGAATGCGGAAGAAGGAGACAACCTACCTAACGGCACAGAGCCACAAGCTCCCGCAAAACCGGGTCCTCGAAGAAAGAATTCTCGAAAGATCGAGAACCCCTCTGGATCCTTCAACACTACCACTTCTATCGCCACGTCAAACCAGGGTGACCAGTCCCGCCCTCCCACCTCCTCGTCAACCGCAACGGCCGCAACGGCTGCAACGACCGCAACGACCGAGACAGTTGCATCTACCAGCAATTATCAGCTCCGAGAGAAGCGCCAGAGGAAGTTCACTAATGAAGCCAATGACGATGACTTCATTGAAGCACCCAAACCCAAGCGTACGCGACGAACAGCGCCAAAGAAGACGCAGGTCGAGGATGAGGCCGTTATGCACGCTCCCGAACCACCCATTCCAATGCAACAACCAGAGCCCGAGGCGCCCCCACCGCCCAAGCAGATCAAGATCAAGCTGAAGCCGGGGACGGACCCTCGTCAGCAACACCCTAACTCGACGCCCGTACCTAGCGAGCCGTCGTTAGTCCCTCCCGCGAACTTGAATCCTCCTGTCAACTCGAACCCTCCCCCTATAAGCGATAACGTGAACGGAGACTCCAACGGGAGTGCCGCCAGCAACGGAATCGTTCAACCCAGCCCTGCCGACGTAGCAGAATTCATCAAGGACTACAATGCCATGACCAAGTCCGAGAAGATGTCCGCATCAATGAAGGGTACGTTAGATTCTCCATCCCAACGCAGCCACCACACGTCAACAGACGATGTGCTAACATCAGATAATAACAGCTCGATGGGCATCCGGCTCGATGGGAAACGCGGTCGAGAAACGCCGCGCAACGCTCGCGGCCAAGAAGCAAAGTGCAAAGCCACCAGGAGCCGCAAACGCCCCCACCCCTGAGCAGGCTCCCACTCCCACCGGCGATGAGGTCACTGCAGGGCAGTAGACCATTCATCTGACGTATATGTACATGCCGGAAAGCGCTAGGGGATGTGTATAGCGAAACACGTATATTTTATTGATGCTAAAGAGTACCGTACATCCGCGACAGGAGAGTGTTGTACTCCTCTATGACGGCAATGTATAGGCAGAGAACCAGCATTGACCCCGACCTCGTTCGAAGGTCCATATATTTTTATTACGACGTCTGATCGGAAGAGAGAGCTATCCTCGCGTGGCTTGGTTCGGCCGTGTTACTTTGGTCCCTTTACTGGCGACACCTTGTTGTATGTCAGGGACTTTAGATAGCTTTTTTCGGAATCAGATGGTGTTCATATGCAGATTAATCTCGACATAGTTCGAGTTTACCCTGTTCCTAGAATTCGGATTAAGTGAATGAATGAATGAATGCGGATTAGCTGTCGTTGTGGTTTTGTATGGCGTTTACGGTATATTTGTTGGCTTGAGGGAGGCTTTCCTCGATCCCTGATGGCCTTGACTATGAGTAACACTCTACTTATGCCCCTAATATTTCTACGCCGCTCATCTAACTAATAGATATACCAGTTAGCAGAATTCCCAAGCAATCGTAGACTGCCGGTCAAAGGGGTAAACACAGATCGGCCCCGTGATGCTATACAGAATCATATAGGCCATTCCAGATAGGGCCATATTAGGACCTCTCAATTCTCTTACAAGCCAATGTATGTAAGTAGTCACCAGTAACATGCTGTGCGAGATGATGGTGTCGTACACGCCAGCTGATAATCCCGGCATTCAGTGCGTACAAATATGTTAGGTAGTGTTACTCTGGATAAGTTCCATTAGCCACTAGACCAGGCATACGTGGGAAATGATTCAAATTCAGACTCCATACCCCGCCTCATTGTAGGAGCCCTCGTGATACTGCCCCTTTAGCTCTTCGTTAGAACGAGACTGCGTAGAATACTGATAAATGGCCGAGACCACCCAACTAGGTAGCCTCATGCTAGCTCAAGGTATAGACACCTTGGCAATCATCAATACAGATTAGACGAGTCACGGCCAAGATAATTACGTAAGAAGTCATAATCAGAAGCAAGAATGGTGGGAACTGAACGTTTCATTTGTCCAGGATGCTGTTCTTTTGGTATGTCTCCTTTACGCCCCGTAGCCGAAATGCAAAGCGACCAGTCCTCCTACCAGACAGACACGCAAATAAATGACGGTCCTCTCCTGCGTTTATTCGTCCTGAAAGTGCAGGTTGGTCAATGTCGGTGTCTTCCAAGTCGTAATGACTGACTGGCTAGTCGTCAATAAGGTAGTAGGTAGTGTAAGTCCGCCTCTCCCTAGTGCTCTCCCGAAACGCTCTCCCTTTACATCACAACACCGGAGTTGCTGGCAATACGCTATTTCGTGTTAGAAGCGGTAGAGACCAAAGATGTGAGTTCGGAAGCACTTACGGGCCATAACTCAGCAGCCTCCTTGCCGACGGGACCGGTGATGGCAGAGCCCTTCATCTCACCCTTGGGGTTGACGATCTAGAATCTGTTAGCGCGGAAGCTTCAGATAGCTTGGATGACTATATATCAACTTACCACACCAGCGTTGTCCTCGAAGTACAGGAAGACACCGTCGGTTCGCTTCCAGGGCTTGGACTGTCTGACGATGACGGCGGGGTGGACCTTCTTTCGGAGCTCGGGCTTGCCCTTCTTGACGGTGGCCATAACCATGTCACCGACACCGCCTGCGGGCAGTCTGTTGAGGCGGGCACCGATACCCTTGACGGAGATGATGTAGAGGTTTCGGGCGCCGGAGTTGTCGGCGCAGTTCATGATAGCACCGCTGTGGGAATTGTTAGTAGGGTGTCCCTGGTATTCGGGTATTCGTTTCGCGGGGTTTCTGCACTTACACAGGCAGACCGAGGGTCATCTTGAGCTTGCCACCGGGGGCACCACGCCTGTGAATCGGAAGGTTAGCATGTCAGTTCTACCAGAGCTTTCTTATCCGGAGATATCGTTGCCCGCCTCTCGTGACCCGTCCCGATGATCTCAGCTATAATAGGTCTTGTAGCTCCAAACCTAGCTCTTGTACGTTCCGTAGTCGCATAATTTCGCACATGGTAGATCGAGAACTCTCCTCCTCTTGCATTGGGTCACGATAGTTGTCGGCTTCTTCGTCTTGTCTCCAATCCCCCGCCATAATTCAATCCATCCTCTTGCGATACCCCTCCATGCTTCTGGTGCCAATAGCGAAAATCGAAAATCGAATAGGATAAACTTACGAAATCTTTGCCATTGCGACTGATTTGTTGGGATTCTTTACGGTCGAATGTGGTGTTGAAGTCGAGAGTTGTCAAGGTGGTCGTTGGTGAAAGGAAAAGTTCCAATAGCTCCAAATTTCTTGTTAGTGAGAGTAGGCAAACGCGAAATGTGCGGCCGCCAGAAAAAAACCCTAGGGACCCACAACTTTGGGGAAGCGATTTCCAGAACTCTGAACTAATTTCCCACGTGACATCTTTATCCCACTGTGCAAGTACCTTTGTACCTTTTTATGGCCAGTGCGTCTAAGTCTAGATTAATTCCGTCATGCCTCAGGTATGTACATGTATACCCTAGGTCACTGTGACTTATATGTATTCATACTTCGTCTAACTTTCTCGTATTTCGACTTTATTGTATCTAATATAGGAGCTCCAATTCTAATCCCAATCCAAAGATGACTAGTAGTCGTCTCTCTCGGACCAAGGCTTCAAACCCTCGAGCAACTTCAAATGCGTGTCTGCATCCCCGCTGGCCTTCAGCGCATCCGCAAACACGTTCCCGCCCATCCTGATGAAGAAGATCAGGTTCCCTGCCCACACGAAATCGGCAAATCCCGGAGTCTTTCCCTCGAAGAACGGTCCCTCTGGGTTTTCTTGTAGAAACGCCGTGACTTGATGGAAGTACGGTTCGGAAGCTTTCCACGCTGCCTCATCGCTTTGCTCTTCCGCTAGCTTTTCAAATGTCTTGCCAATATCTTCCTCGCGAGTCCTGCGAAAGTATGGCTGGCTCGCCTCGCTCAGGATGTTATTGTACACATTGCATACTTTGATGGCGGTGAGGGGCTCCATCACCTGGGATAGAACCCCCCTGAGCTTCTTTAGATAAGGAGAGTCCAGAAGTATGCTTGGCTCCGGATACTTCTCCTCAAGTACTTCAGCTATCTTCCAAGAGTCCATCACCCATGTCCCATCAGGCAAGATGATCGTTGGGACAGTGAATTCCTCTGTGTCCTTCGGGAAACTGCAACGCAGCTGTTAGTGAGTACCCATGGGGATATCCAAAGGGAATAGACTCACTGGTCCTGAAATCTGGGCTTGATTTCTGGATACTCGATCTACCATTGCTGGTCAGCAACATTCAAGGGAAATGTTCTCAAGGATCAAGAGAACGTACAAATTCCGTCTTGTAGGGGATGCCCTTGAAGTTCAGGACAAACCGAGCTATTCCCCGTCATGTCAGCCGTTCCTATATCTACTTCAAGAGATGTCGGGAGCACATACTCTTCCATGGGTTGTAAGACCACGCCTTTTTAGGTGGCCTAGATGGCAAGTCAAAAAATACAATCTCCTGGTCAGACATGGCGAGCGTGTTCACTACGTTCGTAGTTGAGAGCTTCGCGAGGCGGGGTAGCTACAATGTATAAGATAGGTATAGGAGTTGAAGTTCACTTAAAAATAACGTCATGACGAGACATTATAAACAACCGCAGCAGCTATTAGCGCAACTCCCGCGTCGACGGGGCTAAGCTGCAGACACTTACACGACCCCACCTTTCCATGCAATTCCTATATATCAGCGTCGTACATCTATTGGACCATTCTACGAAAACAGCGATTATGTTCCGATGGATCTTACGGATTAGGCAACATTGAATCCATCGCTTCTCGCTCAGCCACCTGTTGTAGTTGACTTCGTGCGGGGCGTTTACAACAGATGAACTCCGAGGCCCGGCTAACCTTGACGACCACCTCGGGATTACATGAGCAGCGTGGTATTTTAGCGGTTTTATATTACGTTAACATCCATGTGTTCTTGATCACACGGAGGCTCAATTATTAGCCGCTAGCTTACATCACGAACGAAGGAGCGTATTATTAATATAGCTATAACCTAGAGGTTGCGAACCACACATCACATCAGGTCTTCTCATTTCTCAAGTTGCAGTTACATATTGGTTGTCTTCGGCCTATCAAATTCTACTTGCATTGCCTTGCATCTAGTTCCTGTCGTGTAACCGCAAGGCCTTATATCAGCCTCCATTCGAATTACGTACCTCCTAATGCGACCTAACAAGGCATTCTAAGCTATAAAGAAGCGAATATTGATTGAATACAGTAGGCTAGAAGTTGATGCGACGGAATTACTAGTAAAATTGGTGGACAGCTGTTAGAAGGCGCCCTAGAACTCATTTTCCATCTAGCATAACTCTTGATAATCGCCTAGACACCGTCTACATCAGCATTGGAGAGCTTGGAGCCCATGCCTAATAATTGACCGGATAAAATATAGGCGCAATTTGTTAATCCATCAGCTGTCTCATTTCCATCCGAGCTAATAGTTCCTAAAGTCAATAACACCTCCATTGGTATTTAATGCCAACAGCATATCCTGCCTATATGAGCGGACACTGGTGCTCGGTCTAGAACGATTCACTTGAATCGTAGTAAATAGAACATGACAGTATCTGCTATGCATATGAAGCATGTATGTACTTTGAATATCTTACTATATTTATAGCCTCCGGTATACGAAAGACAGCTTGCTATAACCAGACAAAGTAGGGCTTGTTCAAAGCACTCTGGTAATATCTTTCCATTTAGATTCAATGCCCTTTCTTAATAAAAATATAGAACATCAATTATTGAGGTTCAGAAATCTCTCAGCCAAATTCTTCCGGGAATTCTAGAACACGGGGGTCTTAAGGTATAAAGCAGCTTATCATGGAATATATCGTCTCTAAGGCTATATACAAGTTTAACATATATATTCTCGACCAAAGAAAGACGTCTTTATAAACAGATAGGAGAAATACCTACATTATAGGACTAAATGTCCTATGAAGTATTAATTCCTTATGGCTTTTTGCTCTCTATAAATGTAATAGCTTTGTTATTGACCAAATGAGATTAGGCTAGCAATGGATTCCGATACTGACTTTAACCATTTGTCAGCTACCGTGTTAATGAAGGTAAAGAACATACTATCCTTTTTTATATATATTCTATATTACTTTGAGCGAGTGTCACAGTTGCTGTTATTACTTTAGACGCTTAATACGTAGGTGTGATATGTATTATTCTCGGCTTTCTCCCTATAGTATTGAAGTAAGATCATTTACTAAATCGTTGTATGAACCACAAACTCTTCCGTATATGTGGCAACCTCTTTAAGCCAGATGCTAACTGACTGTCTGTCACTGTAAGGTCGAGCGGTACTTGTATTCTAGGGCATAGTGCCTGTGAAATGAAGTACCTACTACATAACCGGTGGGACCCCGCATCAAGTACATGTACCCAATGAACTATAGCCAATTAAAGTTATGGAAATACTCAATACGGTTAGGCGTCTTTTTCCATTATCAAATCAGATCGTTGTTTCAACTTCACTGGATCTGCCAGCTACCTCCATGCAAGTACATATATACGATGACGCGAATGTTTCTCGGCGGTATATCGGCATGCGACGAGAGTGAATAAGCTAGACGATGTCATAGAATTGATGGATTTCTATTCCAGGTCTCTAGGTACCGTAGGTGTTGGTGTAGATGTGGCGTGTTTTTTTTTAAAGCTTGCTTGAAAGTTTCCTTGTGCATAAGCGCGCTAGACCAGGTCTGCACTAGTATGGAACGCTAACGCTATCGATAAGACGGCGGGCTGCAGATGGCTGAACCTGGAAACCAAATCACGTAGCTGCTTTCTCGAGATCTTGCCCAAATTCTTCTATCTTAAATCTTCGTGCCTCTGTTTTTCGGTCAACCTGCGACCAAAAATGGCTCACGCAGCTCCTATCGACATTGCCAACGGCAATGGCATCGCCTTGGGAGCTCCATCTCATAAGAAGGTCGCTTATTTCTACGACTCTGACATTGGCAACTTCGCCTACGTCGCTGGCCATCCCATGAAGCCCCATCGCATTCGTCTGGCCCATAGTCTTATTATGAACTATGGCGTCTACAAGAAGATGGAGATCTATGTAAGATTGTTAACGTCCTGTCCTTCTGGGAATGATTACTTATGACTTTAAGCGCGCAAAACCTGCGACTCGGCTTGAGATGACCCAATTCCATACAGACGAGTACATCGATTTCTTACAGCGCGTCACTCCCGAGAACATGGACAACTTTCAGCGCGAGCAGGGAAAGTACAATGTCGGAGATGACTGTCCTGTATTCGATGGTCTGTTTGAATTCTGTGGTATCAGCGCTGGTGGTAGTATGGAGGGTGCGGCGCGCCTAAACCGGCAGAAATGTGACATTGCCGTGAACTGGGCTGGTGGATTGCATCATGCAAAGAAGTCTGAAGCTAGTGGCTTTTGTTACGTGAATGGTACGTTCTAATGCCCATAGCTTGCTAATTTCGATATCCTCGCCTCTTCAGCATTGTTAACAGCGCATCTGTCGAACAGACATTGTCCTTGGTATACTCGAACTCCTACGATTTAACAAGCGCGTCCTCTACGTCGATATCGACGTCCACCACGGTGATGGCGTCGAAGAAGCCTTCTACACTACAGATCGGGTCATGACCGTTTCCTTCCACAAGTATGGAGAGTACTTCCCTGGCACAGGCGAACTTCGAGATATCGGTATCGGCCAAGGAAAGTATTACGCAGTTAACTTTCCCCTCAGAGATGGTATAGATGATTCCTCGTACAAGTCCATATTCGAACCTACAATCTCCAGTGTCATGGAATTCTACAATCCGGACGCGGTGGTTCTTCAATGTGGTGGCGACAGCTTATCTGGCGATCGTCTCGGTTGTTTCAACCTGAGTATGGACGGTCACGCCAACTGTGTCAAATTTGTGAAGAGCTTCAATCGTCCCACCCTAGTCCTCGGCGGAGGCGGCTATACTATGCGGAATGTTGCCCGCACCTGGGCTTTTGAGACAGGATTGCTCGTGGATGCACAGATGGATCGCACTTTGCCATTTAACGAATACTACGAGGTAAGATCGCTCGTCCGTCTTCTAATTCATTCCATATACTAATCTTGATATTAGTACTATGGTCCTGATTACTCTCTCGATGTGCGCTCCTCCAATATGGAGAACGCAAATAGCCCAGAATACTTGGAGAAGATCAAGAATCAGTTGGTCGAGAATCTTCGACGCACCGCGCATGCCCCGTCCGTGCAAATGCAGGATGTTCCTCGACATTCGATGGGGGCAATGTCTGACGAGGAAGAGGCAGAGCTGGATGATCTCAATGAGGACGAGAACAAGGACGTTCGCATGACCCAGCGCCAGTGGGACCAACAAATAGAGCGGGATAACGAATATGATGAAAGCGACAACGAGGAGCTTGACAGAGCTAACGGAGTACACCGCAACGGCGGTACCCGACGATCGTTTATCGACTATCGCAATTCTGACGCCGAAGTTGACAGTGGTGTCGTGAGTCCTGCTAACGGCAACGTTGAGAGTGTCATCAAGTCTAAGGAAACCGACGATATCCTCATGGAGGACGTCGAAGAAAGAGAGGTAGAGCATGAAACCGAACCTCGCGCGTCTTCAAAGCCAGATGAAAAGGAAGTCGAAGAAGTACATGCCGCTAGCATGTCGAAGCAGGAAGAGGATCCAAAGGAAGCGCGAGGAGCGGCCAAGTCTGACAAAGATGGTGCTGAGAGCGAGAAGACAGCGACTGCTGAAAATAGCAGCGCGGATGACAAGGTGGAGGCGTCAAAAGAAACGGACGAAGTCATGCAAGATGCCGGTGATGCCAACAAGGCTTCAGAACCAGAAGCTGAAAAGGACCCTAGCGTGATACCCGAGGCCAAGGACGTGCCAGAGCCCGAGAAAGTCGACCAAGACGGTGACGTTGACATGGATAATCCCACGGCCGCAAAGCTAACACAAGAAGATCACGCCGATTCCAAGGAAGGAGAACCCGCAGAGAAGATCAGCGCTGCCTCTACCAAGCCGGCTGACACTTCTCACGATAATGCGGACTCGTAGAACGGGCCGAATTCTGATAGTGATCAAGTTTATTTCTATATTGATGATCCACGATTCGTCTGAGCGATCGAGCAGTAGACAATATCAGTTCATAGGAACTGGGGCGGAATAAGGGCGGTGGTGGTGTTTACTGGCGTTCATCGATCGATGTAAAATAGCCAAGGCGAAAGGCGTTCAGGATCCAGCAGGATCGTCAATGGAAGGGAAAGCTAAGTCTTGATTGCTTTGCCTTGGCCTAACGAATACGGCCTGGTATTCTGCTTTTAATATTGCTCTAGGTAATTTACCTTATTAGTAATGAGATGCATACTCATATGAACTTCACTGGTATGAGAACTGAATGGTGATGCCTTTAAATTACTTGCTTGTATTGAAGTAGTTTAGGTAGGATGCCTTCCGGACTTGAATTATATTCCCCCTATTTCTCTCGTTGGATCTCCTGAGTTAGTTTAGGGGGTATATTGTCTTTTAATGGTTGATCTGGAGAGGCTAGACTACATTGACTCTTCGCAAGATGCGGCACTCGTAAACCTCCCTGCCTATCGGTAGGTAATTATTCTGGACGTAATAGGACAGCTCGGTGTAATCAAAGTCAAGTTTTATTCTTCATCCGAGTACTTTGAAAAAGGTCGACATCAAGTCAAGACATTATTAATATCTCAGATGTATTCTACCTCATGACAAACAACCAACTCGAGTTATTACTCTCTCCTTTTCTCATTAAGTTCCATATGTTCGGACCTATGCTTACATCTGCAACCTCCTCCCTGTGGGACATCGTCACCTACAACGTTAGAACGAGTATTCCACTCGGCCGACTAGCATCTATTATATTCTTTACCAATATTTGCCGGCTTGGAAATCAAGGTTAGTCTGTCAAATATCCTCCTCTTATGCAACCGAATATCAAGTTGATTACCTAGGTACCTAGGTAGACAAGAGATTAATAGCTACAATTTTCTGTTTGACTCTAGCGGCAGTAACATTTATGTGTCGAGCATCCTGGCTTTGAACAAAGATACGCTCGCGAGCAAGACCGCTACATTACCTTTCAAGATCATTCGCTCTAGGGAAAATTGCCAATGCTTTTAGCTCCTTAAAACTTTTGTTCACGCCGGGCTACTAGCTACAACGATTTGCGAGGACAGAATACCCTTTTACGAACAATATCGCTTGATCAGGCAGTGAAGGCCAAACTATGTCGAAAATCTCTGTCCTTCGCTATCTATACTATGCTTCATAATGTGAACTGGGAGCTTACAACTGAATTTATGGGAAGCATCTATATTTGAATACACGACACTTACTCTAGCATGAGGCGTAATATATCAATCGTTGTCGTTCTCTTATATAGTAGACAAGAAAACCATCAGTATGGAATAGGAAGCCGATAGAAACAAGACCGATATACCTGTTCCGTATAAATAGCTTGAAGGTGTTCTTCCGACACTTGTGACGCAACGAATTGAGAAATGCTGGTGCCTATCACTTCAGAAATAGATGATCCCTGTTCTTTCACACAAGTTTCCTTTTTTGGTGGTAGATACGTGGGTACCTCTTCAGCTCTTGCAGGGGCTTTGTGGCTGGTGAGGACTTCCAGCATTTAAGGTTATCAAATGGTATCACGTGTATATTGGCCCGAGCTTTCTTATCGATTGAGCTCTTCGCATTAGCGGCTTAGGTAAGTCGCGGTTGTGCAGGCAGAACCTGGGCCTCGTCAACTCATCAACTCATCAACACCCGGGGTAATTTACAGAGCTTCATCCTCCACATTAGATCGCCTCTCGAATAATTCTACAATAAACATCACTGCGCCCTGCCACTACATCCCTTCGTTTTCTTCCCACTACTCCGCCTTTCATCATTCTACGTAGACTTCACACCTCTGCGCATACCCACTAGCCTACTGTTATTATCTTCCGCAGTAGCGCAACGCCTCAAGATGGACCGGTTGAACAGAATGCTTGCCGGTGCTAGCGGCATGGGACTTGGTGCCGCGCCGGGGACGGTAAGAAGTTTTACGTTATCCTAATCCCTCTACGATTGAAGATGATAGCAGTACTAGATGTGAGTTTGACTTGCGCTGACTATAATGCTTCAATAGGACAACCAGAACTTAATCGACAACTCCGAGACTGTCTACATCTCCTCCCTCGCGCTACTGAAGATGCTGCGACACGGACGAGCAGGCGTACCTATGGAAGTCATGGGACTTATGCTGGGAGAATTCGTCGATGACTTCACAGTACGAGTTGTGGATGTGTTTGCCATGCCTCAGAGTGGTACCGGTGTCAGTGTCGAGGCTGTCGACCCGGTATTTCAGCAGAAGATGATGGACATGTTGACGCAAACGGGACGGTAAGGCTACCCGCACATTTGTTCCTCCGCCATTCTGCTGACAGTAGCTACAGACCCGAATCCGTCGTTGGATGGTACCACTCTCATCCCGGTTTTGGTTGCTGGCTCTCGTCAGTTGATATCAATACCCAGCAGAGCTTCGAGCAGCTTACACCCAGAGCTGTCGCTGTCGTCGTCGACCCCATACAGTCCGTGAAGGGAAAGGTCGTCATCGATGCTTTCCGTCTCATCAACCCACAATCCTTGATGCTCGGTCAGGAGCCGAGACAGAGCACTTCTAACTTGGGTCACCTCAACAAACCCTCCATCCAAGCCCTCATCCATGGGCTTAATCGACACTACTACTCTATCGGTATCAACTATCGAAAGACCGCTCTAGAAGAGAACATGCTCATGAACTTACACAAGCACGTGTGGACCGAGGCGCTGCAGATGGAGGACTTCAGACACGAGGGCGAGCAAAACAAGGAGCGTTTCCAGAGACTGGTGTCTCTAGCTGAGGGTTACGAGAAGAGAGTCAAGGAGGAGACGGAATTGACCAAGGAGCAGCTTAAGACGCGCTACGTTGGCAAGCTCGACCCCAAGAAGCACTTGGAGGACGTCGGTCAACAGCTTATCGAGGATAACATCGTGTCAGTGTCTCGACAGATGATAGACAAAGAGGCGACAATGCCCAAAAAGGATGCGGCGGCTAACGGCCAAGCAAACGGCGATCGCATGGACGAGGATGAGGAGCTGTAAATTTGCATACTCGATAGCATTTTAATTCCACCTGAGGGTTCAGTCCTCAGAATGTATCATAGGCGTTAGGAGGTCTAGCGGACCCGGTCTAGAAAGCTTCGGTAATGGATGCTTGCTTTACGGTCTATTCCCACAAGTCCTCATGAGTTGCCACGAGCAAGGGGATCTTTCTATCCACATTGAAACCGTTTCGATATTTCCCATTACAATATCTCATATTTCACGTGATAAAAGCATCGACTTGTCTCGTCACCTTACTAATGTTGTCTAGGCCTGTTCTATTTGTGGGTTTCGATTACTTTGTCACCCTTGTCAGGGCTATCGACATGGACAATGCTCCTGTCTGAAAGGACGTCACTGTTCCTCCGGTCTCTATTTCAAGTGGACTTACGTGTCTTTGTCGAGCAGAAGTCCAACAAATGAACAGATGTATTGTCTGACTAGACAAAGACAACAGCTGTGACTTATATGGCGATTGTTCTCTTGCTTCTCTACCCATTAACTACACTGCACGTCCGATAGCAGTGGCCACTTCATTGGATTACTTTGATAGTAATCCCCTTTCGCTGGTCGGATAATATGTTATGCAACGCAGTTAAGGGGCCACTGAACTTCATCGTATCGTGTCTACCCTGCTTTCCTAGGACACAGTCCCGACCGCCTTCTCCCGCGCGACACAACTCACGATACAACGCTCAGGTAAGATCTAACCTCAACCTACCTCCGCAGCTTCAACTACCGCGAGTCGAGCACGACCCAAGCGGACTAGTCTCCGTCCAACCCCAACGAATCGAGACCCCTCCACCACGGGAATCCTCCTCGCAAACCCGGTACAGCATGATGCGTTCGCAGCGCCCGCAAAACTCCGCCGGCGGCCCGGAGGAGCACTGGTCCACCGCGTACCTCACCGCCCCCCAGCTCGCCACCCTCTTCGACACGATCCACGCGACCCTGTCGCACGTGCCCTACACCATCTGCGGCCTGGCCTCGCTCATCGACCACGGCGCCGGCGCCACCCGCCGCGTCAACCGGGTCAGCGTGCTGTGCCCCACGTACGCCAAGGACAACGTGCGCGCCTGGCTCGCCACGCGCGGCCACAGCGGGTCCGGCGACTCGGTCGGTATTCCGATCCCCGGCGCGTCTGGAGACGGCCCGCATGTGTGTCGTGTGAGGATTAAGTATACTGATGACGGTTTCGACGGCTTGGAGCGCGTTACGTCTAGTGTGAGCGCTGCGTGGGTCCTGGGCTTGGCTAGTCAGGTTGATATCGCTGCGGCGGGGTTTGTGGATCATTTGCGGCGGTTGGAGAAGTTGAGGTTGCGGGAGGGGAGTGTAGGGGCAGGGGATGGAGGTAAGAAAGCGATAGAAGCAACAGAAGGGGAGACTGCGCTGCAGATTATTGCGGAAGATATATTCTTCTGTCTGGATAAGGCGGCGAGGACCCGGTATAGGTTCAATCCCAGGCGCCTGCCCACTCTGTTGGGCGAGGAGTTCTGGGTCCCGTTTACGCGGCGGTATGATAATGCGAGGACTGAGATGGCGCGGGCTGGGATCGATGTCTCGGCTGTGCTGGCTAGACATCGTGAGAATGAGGTGCTGAGGGAGCATGAGGCGATGTTGAGGGAGTACGGCGTGCAGACTGATCATAGCCAGAATGGAGGTGGTGGTGTTGGTGCTGGGGCGGCTCCGCTTGATGGCGCGCAGACGATGGAGCAGGCCAAGACGGAGGCCGCTAGTGTACATTCGCTTACTGGTAAGATGAGTCGTGAGCCTACGAAGGGCTCACCTTCGGGGCAGCAGCAGGAGGCAGCCCCAAAGCCCAAAGCAGAGAATAAATTCCTGACGGCCTTGCTGCCGAAGAGGTCAAAAAGGCCTCGCGAGGACCCTGGGAAGGACTACGGTCGTAGTTTGACGAGGGGAGGCAGCAGTCTAAGACCTCCACCCCGGAACCCGTCTAATACGTCTATCCCGAAACCTGCTGATGGAAAGCCTCACCCGGAATGGATCTAAATTAAAGGGGTTTCGGGTGCTAACAGGTAGGCGAAAGAAAAGGTAAGTCTTCTGCTTTCTAAGGTGGAGGGCATCTACTTGTAGATTTATAAACGTAACTCTTCAGTCTCTCTCCGTACGGTCCAGGCTACTTTCATGGGTATGGATGGATGAGGCTTCGTAGATGGAGCGTTTTTGAGAGAGAATAATAATATAATATGCATAACGCCGTTGATTCTGATTCTAATGCTCTGACTGGCGTTGATGTTCTAGTTTTTGTAGATTGCGTACGGCCAATAATCTTGCGATTGAGGCGAAAAAGAGAAAGGGATGAAAAAAGGGGGCGAGGGGGGAAAGGGGGTAAAAAAGGGTCGCGATAGTAGCTTCACTCCGTTTCGATCGGAGGACCTCCGGGTTATGAGCCCGGCGCGCTTCCACTGCGCCATAAAGCTCTTCATACCGAGTGCTGATCTCGTTCATACTAATCGCTAACACAATTGTGATATATAACCTTTGTTCTGCACCTGCTTGGTTTAGAGATATTTGGTCTACGGGCCCAGAAGTGGGAATCTCGTGACTTTTATCACGGGACACCTGATCTGCCAGGGGGTTGGCCCTGAGATAGGACAGGAGATAGAACAAGAGATAATCTGCGTCCTTTGAGGTATATATACCCGGGGTCTTCCCCTAGATAGGTTTCTGTCTCCCCCCTTTATGGTCTGCGCCGTGACAGATATTGATTTACTTCATTAACCTCAGGACAAAGTCCATCGACAGCAGCAGTATGCAGAGATGTCGAAACACCAAAGACCTCAGGGCCAGACTTCGTAGTTCCACTCTAGACGTATGTTCCCACCAAGTGTCTGCCCGAGGGCTCCTATATCCAGAAGGTAGGAGCAGGAGCGTGGTCAACAGCCAATCGGCAGTACGTGCGCCCCGTCACGACGGTTATAGACTGTATCACTGTCGTCGCCTTCCATGTACATCTTCGCTACCTATAACAGAGCTTCATGGCGCAGAAGAAGCGCGCCAGACTCATAACCCAGAGATCCTCCGATCGAAACGGAGTGAAGCTAGAATTGCATTTCTTTTTTTCAAATTTTGTGTTATTTCCATTAGGTAAACTTGGGGTCTGTCGGCATGGGGTATATTTCATTTTCACGAGCCTTCTCCCCTGTTATACCTACTCTAACGGCTCTAAGGTGTTAACTTACTAATACAATTTAGTAACTAAGGAGTACATTGTACAAGTCCATTCACATCTAAGTCCACAATGAAACCATCTATAAGAAGCTAGCGCCTGTCTCTGTCCTAATTGCCAGTTCCCCAACAGAGGACGTGCTCAAAATCTTGCACTGCCATCTTGACTTAGTGTTTTAGCCCCTTTTCATGTTCCAACAAAGAAGCTCAACCCGCAATGCTGTATCCTGGAAACGTTAAGCATGTTTGGAATTTGTACTTGGGTTATTTATTGGATTTAAAATCACATGGCTCTGGAAATAGCTGTCTTGGTATTCTTAATCACAAAGCAGTATCGACTTATTATCTTAGCGGTATTGAGGGCAGTCACTAGCAAGAAGGGGCTTATGCCCGACCATAGTTGTAATTCAGTACAGATAAGCAGGTGGTTACTTAGAAGGCCTAGCATCTTCTTATCTGCAAGTTGATACAGATATAATTTTGGTTTAATTCAGGCTCTGTTCGCTCGCTATGTCTGAGTGATATCCGGAGTGTAACAGGCTTAAGCAGCTAAGAGCCTGAGGTACCTAGGTATATAATAACGGCTTCGTTTTACGTGTAAGCCGTCACGCTCTTAGACTTAAGCTATATTCGTATCTATGAACCGGTCGCTACATTTAAGGTCGCCGCCGGATCCCGCCAGGGGTCCAAGCAGCATACACAACGTCTAGTAGGCGGCCTCAAAGCCAAATTACAAAACCGCCAAGCCATTCTTATAGGTGACTCTATTAAATGTCTAAACGTCGCCTATCCTTATTCTATAGCGAAAACTAATATAAGTCAAGTTGATCTAGCAGTAATTAGGCTAATTCTCGTGGCCTCGCGTGCGTAGAATCGAGTGCTCAATGAATAGAATACGATACCTAAATACTCATATACGTATTAGATAAGCCAATATTATATTCGCCTTCCCTTTTCGGTCCCACAGTCGACCCGAGAGGACGGTATTACTTACTCCTGCCCCTTTTCGGAAATATGTATAAACTGCCTCATATTACCTCACGCCATGACCACCACCTCCTTATTCCATCCTGTCAGTGATGATGGGGTTCACCCGGACTCCTCCCGCCTAGAAGGATCCGTCCGAAACCCTATTGCATAGAGAGAATTATAAGCTTCCGTCCAGCGAGACACCGTTGTGAATCACACAATTAAGGAATACCGGAGTGTAGGACTAGATCATGCTATTTGTCTTGACATATAACACGTCTAAACACTCCGTGGTTATCTATTTAGGTATATCGTTCTACTCAGCCTTGCCGCCCTGACCGCTACGACAAAGCTGTTCGCTTCTGCCTGCTATTATAGTCCCGCGTAAATCCGTACTGTACTTGGCATCCCCGTGCATACATGTTTGTACGACCGTTCCTAATGCGGTCGAGCGAATACTAACGTCAGTCTCGGCGTTCATTTGCTTATCTAGATAATCTATAGTGCGTTGGGATTCACACTGTTGAGAAGTGAATGGGCCGCTCGGTGTCCTGATAAAAACAAACAAAATGTCTAGCAAAACTTCCGTATAATATAACAGAGACATGTACCCCGGATCCCCAAGTATCCTTCGGTGTCCGTCTTCCAGCTCCGCACCGCCTCTAAGAGACCAGCTGACGGAAGGCCTTGACCAACCTACCATGGAGTTCCCGCATGAAGGAGGATCGATTTACTATCGATATCAGGCCGCGTTCGCCCGCCACTGGGACGGAGACCTACTATTCTGCAACGGTCCGCAATCAGCCCTTGTCCGAAAGCACTGGCACTCGTTTAATTTTCCCCTTACGACTCGGAATGACGCGGCATCAGAATCGGGGAGACTCGACCAGGTTCAATTGGGCGGGCACTTGCAGGGCTTGACTTTGTACGAGTACCGTCAGGCCTCAAGTGGATTGGTCACCGGAATTCTCCTCAAGGAGGTCATCGGGGCTGCCAGCCTCGAGAAAGACTTTGAATCGTTTTTCAGCCGTCTAATCCTGCATCAAGTCAATTTCGCTGTTAGTTCACAGGCGACTCCGATCCCTTCCGGGCGCTATGAGTTGGCTACCGAGAGAATAGCGTCTCTCTTTGACACCTACCTTCGGTATCAGGGTCAGGATGACAAGTGGATCGAATCCGGACGAGCTTACTTTACGGAACGCATTCGCCATTTCACTTCCCAAAGGAAACGAGTTGAGTTTTGCCTGCCAGCCTTTCCCTGCAAGTCGTCCAACACGGATAAGGTCACGGGTAAGGACCCGGATCGTGGCGAACAGCTCGCCTTGGAACGGTTGCATAGCTTCGTAGAGATCATCGAGCAGTTATACGGCCCTGGCGCCAAGCTCTGGATCATTAGCGACGGCCATGTCTTCAGTGACTGCAGTAAGTTTCTCTTTTGGTGTGCGAATGCTAAAATGTTGCTAAAATGAATTAGTTGGCGTCGATGACCAAGATGTTGACACGTATAGTGAAAAGCTGATCGAGATGAACCGTGTCATCGGTCTCAAGCACGGAAATCCAGACCGCGTGGGCTTCAAGTCACTTGTTGATCTCTTCGAGCTGGAGAGGTATGAAAGCCAATGGGGGCTTTCTCAAATTGCCGGCCTATTCGGCATCCCTACCATCGACCATCACGTTGAGACAAGATTGACGGTGGAAGCCGAGCTCTGCAGGGAAATCCTAATGGCCGGGTGCCAGTCTCGGAGGTCTTCACTGCGAAATCGGATCGACTCGCAAGATGCGGCCATCCTCGCGTTATACCGTGGATTTTCGCGATTCATGCTTGAGGATCTAGAACTCCATCCCTTCACGCGAGCGATGAGCCGCTCGAAGCAGAAGAAACTCTCTGCGAAGGTGGCATTTGAGATGATAATGGTAAGCCCCTTTTACAATTCGAATGTTTGCTTCGTGAAGGGACTAGCTGACCTAACTACCACCATCACAGCGAAACCAAGCATATTCGAATCTCGTAGAAATGCTCCTCCCCAACCACGTTCGGTTGTCAATTCACGCGTAAGTCACCCAGTTTTACCTAAGACATTATAGGAGCAATAGTTCTAGTTATATGTAATGAAGCTGACAAATGCAGTCACAACAACGCTGGACCCAAGTTTGGAATCCAGCTTTTCGACCCTCTCGCCGTTCGGGCAGTCGAGTCACTCTCACCAGACAGCTGCCTTATGACTTCCCGCGACCTGCTCCACATCCCCACCCCTTGGCACAACTCCGTAGTCAAGGTGGTAGGTAGCAATACGCTATATGTGACCAAGGCCAAAGTCGTACGGGAAGCCATCGCCGCGGGCGACGTGACGGGCCTCGTGATTGGCGGAGCAGATCACGGCGGTGCTGGTACCGCTTACTTCTCCGTGTGTGCCAGCACTCTCACTGAAGTGGAGCTTAAAGAGCGAGAGGCACCGAAGCAAGAAGAGTCCCATACGGAGTCTCCAATAGTCACCTTGTCTAGAGAGGGAATCGCATCGTGGGTGACCCTAACACTTCCTGCTGTTGTTCTCATAAAACTATTGCAACTCGCTAACGTAACTTTCAAGGCTTACAATTTCCCCTAATCGATATTTGGCAGCTGGCTCAACTACTCTAGCATGTGAGTCGGAATACGTCTTCGTATGAGTGCAAAGTAGATGCTTTGCATTCACATCTGATAGGAAAAGGAAAGACTCTAGGGACTCTACTAGTTAGACGGTATAGAACTCGGTTAAGCATTCTAATAGAGACTTTGTGATCTGAGTGTGTCGTTGGAAATCTTAATAATCTGACCTTAGCCTTTATGTGTTGTAGTACTAGACTGCTAAGTCTTTTCTCTCGTACAGTCCGGTACCCAAGTTTTAGCGTTAAAGGCGCCTTAGAAGTGGTTTCCGAAATAACATTTCAACAATTAGAGAGAGAAACAGGCATTGAGCTTCTTCTGTACCTACCTATATTCCGAAAATCCTATCACGTGGATCTGTCGATTCACATTCCAGAACCACAGCCATTGCTCGCTCGAAATTAGGAATCCATGATTGATTCTAATTCCAAGTTCCGCGGTTGTTAATGAGGTAATGTTCCTCAGCTTCCTCATAAAGTGCCTGTGGCGGTCGTGTCCCTGAGTGATCATCATTAAGAGAACCTGCTGGATATCTGCCGCGACCAATATTGTGCCTATTTCAAGTAAAGTCTTGAATTCGAAACATACTGAGCCACGCAAACCGGAGATATTTGTACCGGCTAAGAGTGCCTCCCGTCCTGTATCACCCAAACTCTCGAGAACCAAGTTCGGGAAAGTGCCGCTAACAGCGCTGTGATGCTTTCCTTGGGTAACCCGAATATCCATTTCTTGAAGATGTAGAACGGGTCAGATTCCGAGTGAATTAGCTCTTGTATGTTACGGGAATAATCTCGAGTAACGTTTACGGCAGTAACAGTATGCTCACCCATCTCGCCAAGCCATACCGTGCAGTTTTTCGCTCGCTTGTAAATTGAATTCATGAGTGCAACCTGGGCTAATCGTTCGTCCAAGTCGTCTTGATCAATGCAGAGAGCATCACTCTAAAAAGGACCTATCCGGGTTAGAGAATTGTCTTGGCTTTTGAGGATCTCTACCGCCTTTTCCGGGTCGTTAGTTGGGGGATGCTTCTCGATATATTGGCCTTGACGTAGGCGACAAAGCATGTTTCGGAGGTTCAGAGTAGCTCGCAAAATACGGCCGTTGATACCTACGAATTGGGAAGCATCGGGGTTCCTTGGTAAAAATACGATATAAAGGGTCATGGATAGGAGCTGGTTCTCCCCAGGCATATGAGAGAGAAGTAAAGTCTGGGCATGAGGACAATGGGTAGTCGTATAATTCGATCTGGATTTCTTGTTGTGAGAACCCGTTGAACTCGACAGACACATCCTGGCGGGAGCATTTCGTAGTTGTAATAGGGTCTCACGTTTGGTAACTTTGGGCAATTTTCAGCCATGTCGTAAGAATTGTTCAAAGTCTCCTAGAGTTAGTTCAAGTTGTAATGCTATACTGATATAAGATCTTGTCTAGCCTACTGCCTTCAAAGGTCTAATCGACTAAATTAAGGCGCTTAGGTATATCCGAGTTTAACAGCTTGTTGAAAGCCACAAATAAAACAGACTGCGAATGAAACTGATATATATGCTTGCTACGGCGCAGGATGGAAACTATGGTCTTCAGGGTGAAGAAATAGAGCAGACTTTGATAGGGGAGCTGACTTCTGTATTACTGGACGGTGCCTGCTTATGAAGGTTACATTGGCCAAGGCAGACTGGCTGGAGTGTTGGGCACAAAGGCATTCCCCCTCATTGCTTCGTAGTAAGGCTGTTTAGGCAGGCCACTGGGTCGCGGCGATTCGTGAACCAATCCTCAGCTGGTTGATAGGGGAGGGAAAACTCTGTCGATGGTGTATCCCAATTTAAAGGGTCTGAATAAAGGGCGGAGTCTCCTTATACACACCAAAACACACCCCTGATAGTAAGGCATACTCCAGCTTTGCTGGGTTAAACTAAAAGCTGTTGTACAAAGTTTACGCGGCGGACAGATGTGCTTGATTAATTTCTTCTACCGTTTACCTATGATGGTACCATCGACGATTGCGCATGCTCAACAACCCTCGTCAATATTGTAAGACGCCGACAATTTCATTAGATCCATAGCCTATTCGCGTCGAGCTTTGCATTGTCGAAGAATTTACCATGGATATGAAAGGTATGCCAAAGAATGAGTCTCTACTGTGCCGACATTGATAGTGCTAGCTCGTTCATATAGGCATGCTTGTTAGATATTGTCCTATTTCAAGAGAACTGAAACTCCGGACGGAGAAACTATGATATTAGAAGACGATGAAGATGACGATGATAACGACAACAAAGACGATAGTGGAAAGGAAGAAGGATGAAAAACGACAACAGAGAGAAAGGCGATGATGAAGAAAACGACTGCAAGCCAAAACATCGACGAAGGAAATAATAATAAGGAGAATAACTGTTGATAAAACAACGAAAGGGCTAAGTAGGACGGTAGACATGAATATATAGTGACTATACAAAGGTTAGTCTGCCACAGACACAACGGCGTTACTGGCTATAACTGCCACTTCGATGCTATTCTTACCACGAGTGTATCGACAGTGAGCAAGCGAGGCAGGCAGGGCCGCATAGCTTCTGTATGTGGAATTAATTCCCTACAGTCATCGTCTATCTTCGATCTGAGCAAACACAGCTGCCAGAACTCAGCAGATGAAATTCATTTCTTTGAAAACTCTTCCAAGAACAACCCCCAACCAGCTAACCAGCCTCCCTTCAACACTGGTAGATGCTCTGAAACCAGAACACAACTGAGTCTAGGCAGTTAACCAAGGAGTGTCACCACTACTACATGGTCTAACTGCAGACCCAACATGGCGGCATTTCTACCACTGCTCGCGACTATGGCAATGAGGGCGGCCACATCTCTGCAAAGCCCAGCCCTCACGTCGTCGCGAGCAGACCGCTTCTACCATCCACCTCCATGGTCGATGTCGATGATCGACCAAAGAGCTACGAAGAAGCTACGCGCGTGGCCCGCGCCTCTTAGTCGATTCTCGCATCCTTCACGATACGGTATGTTCCGGATAATGGATATATAGTGGCTAGTATCGCTAATAGTATACGATTAGGCTCGCTATGCACTGAGACAGCTACGTCGTCGTTCCATGGGAGAAGCTTGATCGGTAAGCCCTGTCATAAAAGTCTATGTCCCTTTCTTTCCCGTCTGACAATATTATAGCAAGCAACGGACAGGAGTCACAGCAGATGCAACAATCTGCTGTGCTTATCCGACTCGTATTTCGTCAGGAACCGCCAGCAGACCGTTCAGGAAGTCTAGAAGCGATGATCGTGGCCTGCCGCGAGGGTCAGTGTTTATGGGTATCTTGCGTTGAATTATAGATCACGGATCTTAAACTATTTGCGTTGCATTTGGGGATAAGGTACGGCAGTGATATATTAGTATGATATTATCGGCCAATACAATCCTTTAACCCCCAACATTTGACTCTCATGAGGGAATAGTATCCTTTGAGTTTGGCGTCGCATTAAGTGAGAGGTAGAGACAGGGCTTAACTACTAAGTCGCCGATACTATAGGTAGGTGATAGAGGATTACTGCTGAGTCGCCGATGCTATAGGTAGAAGAGGAGACAGACTCTTGTAACTGAGTCGCCGACACTACAGGTAAGAGATAGACTTATCACTGAGTCGCCGATACTATAGGGAGGTAGTCAATAGATGACTATCAATACCTAACCCCTTCATATAGAGTATATAACCTAAACTACAATCTCGCTATATATACAAAGAAGGCCCCACTATTAACCAATACCTAACAAGCCCACAAACGGGTAGGTAGCCGGCGAAGCATTCGGTGTACGATAGGAACAAAGAAAGGAGCATGAAGACAAGATGTGTCTTCCATTCTCGCTTTTTCAAACAGCATGCTAAGTCTGGAAACCAGGGCTAGACTTTCAAGGAAGCTCCATATATATTATTCGAACAATTCACCCAACTGGTCTCTCCTTTGTGCCATAGTAATATGTGAATGAATTGTAGTATAGCCAACTCAGCAAAGTGTTGTACAGACTGTCAGACCTGTGTGGAATTCTTCACGAATAGGGGTAGTTCCTTGATATCTTATCTAGAATTCTCTTGCTTGAAAGCGAATATATCGTCTTTTGAAGCCCTGCCTTTGAACATTTCCTCAGTTGAATGTTAAACCTTGTGATTCAGATGACGATGCGTTAGTAATCTGGATTATTCTGCTTTTTAAGAGGCATCGCGACTTATATGTACGTACCTAGGTACTCTTGGACATCTATTATTAGAATAAAGTTGCATCGTACATAGCGACAGGGAAACCCCACATCATCACGGCGTAGTCTAGGCTACGTGGTCCAAGCTCCCTATATTCTGACTTCTTCGAACCTTTTTTTTCTTCCTAGAAACGTAAAAACTCTCCTTCTTTCCAATTGTAAATATTGCCGCAATTGTCGTCCTAAATCTGCGAAATGGCTTCAGCTAAAGACAGCTTTCTCGACCTGGAAAGGCATCGACAGAAATTAGAGGAAAATGTCGGCAAACTTTCCAAGGCGCTCGACCATTGGAAACAATGGAAACAAGAGTACGAGGCGTTGCGCACCGACGTGAAGTCGCTGTCGCAGTCGGCTAGTCGGGAGGAACTCAGTGCCACCAGAGAGAAGTTCCAGGGCGAGCTATTGAATGACAAGGAGCTCATCGACATTTTCGGGCGCAGTGACTCGAAGAAGGCCGAGCAGATCATCAGCACGCTCACGAATCGATTGGACTACGTCACAAAGAACATCGACACTCTAACTAAGCAACTCGAGGAAGCCAAGAACAAGCTTGCCGCTGTCACAGTAGTTGCTAACCCTGATGCAATAGACGAGGAAGGATTGCCCATCACAGAAATATTCGAAGAGCTGGACGACGATGACAATGTAGTATCGTACAGCCTACGAAGACCGGGGGACAATCAGCCACAGATTATCGAGGCACTCAAGAAGGCCGGGATCACGGATCTCTCGCCTGCGCCAAGAACTGCGCCGTTACCCGACGCCTTACAAGAGAGGGAAGACGGCGAATCGCGGTCATCGAAAGATGCCCAACGTCCATCCACCCAACAACCTAAGAATTCCAAGGGTAATGGGGTATCTAAAAGTGCACCAAGTCTATCGGCTCAAAAACCTACGAAATCAGAATTTGAGGAGAAGCCGAAGGCGAAACCTCTAGCCAAGAAGAAGAGCGTGTCCTTTGCTGAGGATACGAAATCTGGCAAGGAACAGGAGCAGTCTGAGACGGTCAAGAGGTTGGAAGAAATCCTTCAGAAGGCTAGGGATCAACAAAGCATAACATCAGATCCTATCCTCCCTGCCGACGAGTCGCCTGAAGATGCGGCGCTGCGAGAGGACATGATTCGCTACAATAAGGATACGATGGAGTTTGAGATGGCCCCTATCGTCGCCGAGTTGCAGCTGGAAGAAGGGTCAACCGGTGATGACACGGATGACTACAGCAATTATGAGGATGAAGATGATGATGACGAGGACCAGTGGGGCAAGTCGAAATTAAGTCTCGATGATGATTGGAAACGCCAGATGTTAGAACTTAAGGAACGACTGAGTAGCCGCACATTTGGCGAGGACAAAGCACTAGACAATGATGAAGATATGGTTGAGGGCTTTGGTCGCGTAAGTATCAAGCGCGAAGGTAAAGACGACGCGACCGGCCATGTCGAAAGCGCACCTGCTGCCGAACCCGAAATGGAGGAGCTGGTACCGATTAAGAACACGAAAAAGAGCGTTAGGTTTGCTCAGAGCCTTGATATTGCTGAAGACCCAGCACCAGCTCCACAGCCAGTCCCTCAAAAGCAATCGGCGCAGCCTGAGGTAGACCCAGTGGCCGACGTTGTCATGGAGCGCAATGGCGCAAGACCTCGGCCGGTAGCAACTCCATCTAACAAGAGGACGTCTCGATTCCGGAAGGACAGAAGCAACGAGTTACCTGTGGGTATGAAAGTGCCGACATTCAACGGTACCCCTATTGCACCAGAGAAGCCTGTGGTCCACGCAAGGACCACTCCTACGGGACCCGAGGGTCAGACCCTAGCAACATCTGTTTTAGAGCACGCGCCGTCATTGGAGGTGAAAGAACCAGACGAATTCGATGCCGAACTCCTACACAAACAAGTCGCGGAGGAATACTACAAGGTGCGCAACAAGCTCGTTCACCGCCAGGGCGGTTTCATGAAAGAAGACGAAAATCCGATTCAGCCACTGGATGAAGAGGAGGGCGGACCGAAACGGATGAGTCGGTTCAAGGCGGCGCGATTGGCTAGATGATGATGATTGAATCAAGACTGCGACAACTCGACCTTGAGTTACTTACATGGTTCTTAATTTATTCTGCGAGTGCGGTCTACGACTTGTGAGGTGAAGCATCTCCCTTACCCCAAGATCACTTCGTACCCCCTATGAATCCAAGGCCGTTAAAGTCTTCGACAGTCAGCACATGGCTACTATGACTTGGTACATATATAGTATCAATGTATCCTCTAGTGCTAATGGAATGTCAACCGATGTTCACTATGGATGAACAGGTGACAAAGGCAAGTATCGCCATGCCATGTGCCTATCGTAGGTCGGTCTGCTATCCCCCATACTTCAATTTCTTAAGATTCCCAATCAATCCCGACGGAACGCTTATTAATCTGACAATTGATGCGTAGCGGCTACCATCCGCTATGTCATTACTAGCGGCTCCAAGATAGAAAGAAAAGCAGGGCTCTCTGACGCCATTACCCTTTACATTTTCACTCCCGTGGTTTTGGCGACTCGTTTCACCCTGTACATCTCATTTCATCTCGTCATATTATGTATAAACGTAGCTAATAAGATGAATTTTAAACATAACCCTTTACTTTTGAGATGTCTTCCAGTGACTTTTAACCTTTTTACTTGTTTTATTATTATTATCTTTGGTGTCTCTCTAACTCATCTTCGCATTGGTGAAATCGAGCTCGGGGTGGTCGGCCTGGAACTTCTTGAGGATGTCGGCCTTCTTCTGGTCGTCCGAGGTGGGCAGCCCCTGCTCCTTCTGGCGCTGGTCGTACATCATCTTCTCGACCATGCCGCGGGTCTCGCCGTCGAGGTCGCTCAGCTTGGAGTTCTCGGGCTGGATCTTGGTCACGTCGATCTTGGGCGCCGACGTCACCACGTGCGCCCACCACTCCATCTTGTTCACCTTGTCCAGGTGGATCTCGACCGTCTTGGTGCCGTCCGGAGCGGATGTTAGGGTCCAGGTCGAATCTTCGGTGGAGATGGCGTGGGGGAGGTCGCCCTTTAGACTAGTTAACCTCTCTTCTCATGGCTCCTTGTGTATATGCAAGTATGGAAGTATACGTACGTCGATGATAGGATCTTGACCCTTGATGCCGGCCTTTAGCTTCTGCCTCTTGATCTCGACAACTAGATCGCGGCCCTTGAGATTGCCGGGGACGGTGATGTTAATATCGAGGTCACCGATGGTCTGGTCCCATTCGTATGGCAAGGCTGCCTGTTCCTCTGCCTCCTTGGCACGAGCTGCTGCTTCTTGCTCGGGGGTGGGTTCTGTGATATCTGTTAATATTATTTACAAGTGAAAATGACGCATCATAGTAGCATACCGTTGTCAGCCATTATTTCGGATTGTTGGGTTCTCTCAGTTTGGTGTGTATTGGTTATCAAGAAGAATAAATCAGAAGACGGACGAAGAGCTGAGCTCATAAAGCTTCGATGGAGGGGCAGTCGTTGGTGGGGCAAATACATCCCTGTAGCTTCTATAATTTTAGACCAATCACGAACGAGCGCTACTAGCCTCATCTAGCTCCATATTAATTATTAATTATCCTGGTACGTACCAACATTTAAGTCGAGATACCTTCGACTTTGTTTCTTGAATTCTTTCATATTCGTCCACCTACTTGCGCCCTTTCGTTTTCCCCCCAATTGAATTAATGGTCTTCATTCCCAACCTGCGTTAACTCAACCGACTCTCCCTCACCTACTCGCCCCTTGCGAGAATCTACTCGAACCAAATGAGTGACCCTCATTCATCCACGCTCCTTTTCACCCAGCCACATTTCCAGCACACCATATCTACACTATTTCGAAGGGCGCAACGCTGAAAGGCGACATTGGAATTGGCAACGATAGAATAGTACAATACAGTCATCATGTCCCGCAAACACAATTCCAGCACCATCGCCGCGCGGCCCATTGCCGCGCCAGCTACTGCCATCCCGGACGCCAACTGTCCGGTATGCAAACGCGTGCGGTACCTGAACAAGGAGATGGAGTTCCGCATCAACCCAGAGTGCTACCATCCAATGTGCTCCAACTGCGTCGAGAACATCTTCGGCAAGGGCCCGGCCCAGTGTCCCTACGCGACGTGCAACAAAACCCTGCGCCAGCGCGGCTTCCGGTCGGCCTTCTTCGACGACCTAACCATCGAGCGCGAGGTCGACATGCGCCGGCGCGTGCAGGCCGTCTTCAACATGACGCAGGACGACTTCACCGACGCGCGCGCCTATAACGACTACCTGCAGCAGGTGGAGGACCTGACCTTCGACCTGGTGCGCGGCGGCGATGCCGACCGCCGCAGGGCCGAGCAGGAGCTGCTCAGCTACGAGCAGAAGCACCGCGAGGACATCGAGAAGAACAAGAGGCGCGGCCGCGAGGCCGAGTCCCTGCGCAAGCAGCGCGACGCCGCCGACGCCGAGGCCTCCAAGCAGAGACGACTAGAAGAGCTGGCCGAGGAACAGCGCGCCCGCGCTGAAGAAGCTACCATTAACGCTGAAGTCATGGAGGCGCTCTCGCGCGGCGAACCCGGCAGCGCAGCGGAAATCCAAGCGCGCATAGTCGCGCAAAAGCGCGCGCGCGTAGCCCAGATCTCACAATCACACTTCCCATCCCTCCTCAACTCGTCGTCCTCCTCCAAGCCCTCTTCTTCCGCTGCGACTACCAATATCTCGGGCAGCGGCGTAGGAGGAAACAGCCTCCTCTCGATCCGAGGCCTCAAAGACAAGACCCAACCCGAAGACGAGTACGACGGCCCGTACGACCCGTTCGCGGGGCTCGACCTCAAACCCACGCGCTACGAGGCGCACCGCGATGCTGCGTATCCTAACCCCTGGCTCGACGACGCGCGCTCCCGCGACGACCACCGCGTCCCTGGTTACAGCGCCAGCGAGTACATTGCGCGCGCTGTGTTCGAGGCTTTCGCTGGCCTGGGCGTTGTTGTCGCTGATGAGAAGGCGGATATGCCGCGCGCTATCGGGACCGCTGGGGCTGGCGTGGCTGCTGCGACGGGGCGGACTGGGGGGATGGGGGTCAGTAGGCGGGTGGATGATGAGGATGTTTTTGTCTGACGAGACAGCACAAGACAGGCAGACGAGAAAGACGAGGTTTGTCTTGCGCGTATAGACGTAGGATGAATAATCCGCACTGAGTTATGCCCCAGTGTGAGTCGAGAGACAGGCGGCAGAAAAAGGAGATAGAAAAAGGGGAAGAGGGAAAAGGAGAAAATAAAAGGGGGAGGGTGTGTTGTCTCTATTATCCATTTGCATAGCAAGGTGTTCAGGCGTGCTTTTTACAGTTGATAGATATCAATCGGCATGACAGAGAAAGAAACATCAATTCAGATCCGGAGTAGGAGAGGAGTAGTAATGGATGTCGTGATGTTATCGCAGAGGCTAATCTTCTCTTACTTCTCCGTGCTTAGATCTGGTGGTCTAGTACAGGAAGAGAATAACTTTACACAGTTCTACAATCCTCAATGCAAATCACATACGAAGTACAGTAACTTCTATAACTACACTTCACTTAACCGGGACTCGTAAGAATACGGCGTTATGTTACTATTAACAATACACCTAAATACTACTAAACGTATGGGTCTGACCTAAGTCCATTCAAGTTGTCTGTCAACTAGACATGCTTTGAATAGTATAGGCGTGTGAAGTATCAGTATTGGTATCAGTATTGGTACCTTGTAGCCATTCCCTTATCCACTGACGAATGAATTCGGCAAATAGCGATTCTACCTTGCAAGCCCGCCCGCTCGCTCCCTTCTACTGTAAGAAATGACCCGCCCAGTATCCTTTGCGGGAAATGCTGGGTCGTTCGTTCGTTATTTCCTCCTTCCCTCCTTTGTTTCTTCTTTTACAGGCACCGACCCGTGCAGGTCTGCCGGAAAGTTAAAGCTTCGTATGTGTGTAGGTAGCGTTGCCATCCCCTGCCAGTTCAATTCATTTCGTCTAAATAGTGAACACCCCTTTCTTCGTTCCTCCAGTTTCGATATTCGATAGTGCCTGCGCGTAAGGGAACTGATGAAAAATCCCGAGGATAACGCCTCGCTCTATGCGTGCTAGCTGTGACAAGTTGGGGATGCCCCCAGTTTCGGTATTATCCGCGTCATCTTCCCTCTGTCTGTCACTCTCATACCGTGCTAATAGCCCCGGTAAGCCTTAGGTGATGAGATCACTGCTGCCATGGCGTCTGCGTAGCGGGTCGAGGAAATACTGGTACTGTCTCTATATGGTCCAGCCCTCCGCCTATCGGTTGCTGTCCATGCTGCCAACCCATGCCAGTCTGGTGGTTTACAAATGCGCCTTGCCTGAACGGATTCGTGCTTCCCGTAGGCTGTGGCATAAGACCACTGCTCGTCTGAGGTCGTTGCGGCTGGGTCTGAGGCATGCTCTGAGGCATGTTCTGAGGCATGTTCTGGGGCATGTTCTGGGGCATGTTCTGAGGCAGGTTCTGAGGCAGGTGTTGCTGTTGGGCGAAATTCCTGGCAAATGGATTGGTCCCTGTTGCCGCTGGCTGGAGTGGAGCTTGGACTGGGGGCTGACTTGGAGGTTGAGGCTGGAAAGGAGAGTTTGAGGGAGGATTTGAGAATGGAGCTACAGCTTGAGGGGATGATCGAGCAAAGGGGTTGGTGTTTTGCCGTGTTAGACCACCAGCTGGGGCTTGCGGGTTAACTTGGGTGGGAAAGGAGCTGTTGGGTATTCCGGTCGGATTGGCCATCAACATGGATGCTCTGAAAGGATTGGTCGTCTGCTGGCCAGGTTGTAGCCCTGTCTGCATGGAAGGGGATAAAGTCCCAGTTTGGAACGACGCGACAGAGTCCTGAGGGATCGAAGGCAGGCTACCCGGCGAGAAAGACGATTGCGGCGTATAACCACCAAAACCAGCACCGGTGAAACTCGGCTGCATCTGGTTCGGTACTTGCTGTTGTTGCGGCTGGAAAGCGCCGACGTTCTGTTGTTGGAAAGGACTGGGATTGGCCTGAAACCCGGTCGGTTGAGGTGCAAATCCATTGCCTTGAAGCTGGCCTTGAAGCTGACCGGGTTGCTGCATCCCGAAAGAGCCGTTCGAGGGCCACGGATTGCCAGTAGGCATTGGTTGGTTCATTTGGCCCATCTGCAATTGAGGGTTCGGCTGCACGGCCATTGTGGTTTGGTTCTGCTCTATCGAGTCGAAGAAATCGATTAGATCTGGATCTGGTCCCTTAGTCGCCTGTGCTGGTAGTTTCGACACCGACGCCAATGATCCGTTTGCTCTTCCGGCCGCAGACTTTGACTCCGTAGTGCCCTTGTCGGCCTTCGAAGACAGTCCTGCACCTCCTTTCTTGGCCTCGAGCTCTGCAAGGTACTGTCTTCGATGAATTTCAAAATCGGGATCTTTGAGATATTCTTCTAGCTGTCGTCGAAGAGTGACCGGGGCGTGTTTTAGCTTTGGGACCTCGACTCTAGTGTGAGGTTCCCATTGCCTTGCCACAGCCAGGTATTGCACTACGTAGTCTGTCTGTTTTGTGAAGTTCTGATAAATTTCCAAAGCCCTCTCCGCATCTGGTCTTGACATTTCAAAGAAATGCCCTGCACAAAGTCAGCCTAAGAGATCACTAACAAGCTGTTTCGACCTACCCAAAATGTTGATCATGGCTTGGTTCAATACTTGGAACAGCGACAAAAGGTCAAGCACCAGAAGTCTAAAGACGGTGATAGTAATCTCATTTTCCGGATCCTCAAGAACCTATCCAGCGTCAGCTTCAGCATTACTCCCTCGTTGGATTGAAATTCCGGCGGCGTACATCACACTTCAGCAGAGCGGTCAATTGGTGCTGGACAACCTCGGTTTCTCTGAGCAGTCCCTTGTCGACCGAAAGCTTTTCCAGCCGCGTCTCTTTGCCTCGGACCCAGTCGACTTTCGTGTCTTTGTATGCACGCACCCGCTCTGCGAGGTAGCCGTTGTAATGTCGTATGTTTCGGCCTTGAATTTGGGCTGTCATCTGTTAGATATCCGGTCGTCCAAGTCAGGACTACACCGGGTAGCAACTCACCGTCAGTGAAGGCGCTAATGGCTAGCATGTTTCGATGTTTCGCAAGGTAGGCCAACGTCGCATCCGGAGACCCCTCCCTAATCATCAGGTGGATTGTTATCAAGCTCTTGAGCACCACGGTCCATGTCGAATCTCGTAGGCGAAACTGTAGCGCCCGGAAAACCTCTCCGACTCCTGCTTCACCCGAGTGTGTGGCTATGAGAATATGCTCGATATACTTGGTTTTTGGAGGGGCGGCCTATTCAACAAGTCCATTGTTAGACGTTTGACGGTTGGCTGTATCGTACCCACTAACCTTGATCTTTGTTGCACCCTTCACGGACTTCTCGAAAGAACTCGACATGATGCTGACCCTGGGAGAGGATAAGCCTCAGCTGTGGAATCCGTCCGTTATCAGGCGTTACCCTCGGATTAGGTACGGGTCGGGGTTAACGAGAGGAGGGCGAATTCAATCAGGCACCGAGAAAAGATCGTAAGGATTGTTTGTCAATGTCGGACAAAGGCGACAATCATAATCAGAGGTGCGACGTCAGGGTCGATCGGCTTTCGTAGCGGGCGGACCAAATTGAGTGGATTGATAGACGAGATGAGACTTGGTCACGGCTATTCCATTGCGAGTGAAGACGATGGTTTCCATATGACTACTGATACACTAAATATTATTGAATCTCGGACGACCGACTCGAGTTATTCCGTTGCCGTTTGCCGTTTGCCGTTGGCGATGTTTCTCGGCCTATTATCTATTCGAGCTGGAAGCTCTTGGAAATGGGAAGTTTAGATTAGGAGAGACCAAGACCAGCCGCGAGTTGGGAGAGGTCGGTCGGCATGTCGGGCTCCCAATCTAATTTAAGCTTTGCTCCATGTCATCCGGTACCCGCTCCTATCGATAAGACACATGCACCGTACCTGAGAAGTATATATATAATTATGCCAGCGTGCTTTCAATTGGCTTGTGATAATATACCAGATACTATTCCAGATACCTATACGTAGGACAGTAGACAATAACAATTACACCGTATCGCACATGGATATAAACGTCAGATACGACAAACAAGGTTGATTCACAGCACAAAGACGGTATGAGGTCATAATACCCACACCGAATAACGCGGTCAACTACCAACCTGCATAAGGTACGCAGTATTAGCTACAAGAACAGCTTGAACTTCTGGTATCCATAAGTCTACAACATGACGCGACGCACACAGGCCGCTCGTCCTCCAAGATGTTTGCTAACCTTAGGTACATATTCCGAGGTCAATCGTCACGTAGGTCGCCTATAGATTCCAACGGAAGCAACACCCATGCGTAAACAACATCATTCCGTCGAACATAACAAAGAGAATATGGGGGAAAGAAAAGAAAAGGGTAGTCAAAGATTAAGCCTTCCAAGCTGTCAAATTGTATCAGAGTTGCCTTCTTGCGTCCGATGTAAACAAGGTCGAGGTGTGTCGAACGCTTATTTCATGATTCCAACCCTTCGCCGCAGCAGAACCACTTAAGCCCCAGAAGGGAGAGTTCTAAAGCTTCGAAAGGAGGAACACATCATATAATACACGCGGCTTTCATCATCTGCGATTACCATTGTCAGTAAAATGTACCATATGTGCATGCGAGAGGTGGTTCGTTGCGGATGAGGACTCACTTTTATTTGAATTGGAAGGATGAAGAGGAAAGAAAACAAAAAAGTTGGACCTTTGCGAAAGCTTCGGCATAAAACCAATGGATTTCTGCGCCGGGGCGGAACCGCTATTATCCGCTAGAGCTCCCTACAGCTGTAGAGGTGGCCCGGGCCCTTCCAGCTCAATGTGGGTCCACCTTAAGGTACCTAGGTACTTTAGTACATAGATTTTATTTACATTTGAAATGGAGCGTTTCTACAACTTCTCACTATTTCGAGATATCGAAATTCAAAAGTTCAGATGAGCAACCAATGGCTCGATTTCTCTCAAACTCATTGCGGAAGGGTGTCCTGAGATGCGTTCCCAGCATTAGAGGGCAGTCTCTATCTCGCCAGTGCCCGTCGATTTTTCGACTAGAACACATTAAGACCCTTCACCATGATGCTTCCGAATCCCTAGAGTCTCAAGGCAAAGATACTACCCCGGAAACATCTGACTCAAAATGGGATGCTTTCAAACACCCTTGTAAGAGAAAAGCCCCAATCACCTTCTCCAAACCGACCCCTATTAACCCGTGTCAAGTTTTCCGTTTTCCAGACCCAACGGAGCCGGTGCAATTTGAACCTGGAGCCAAAGTCAATATTTGCGGCTTCATTGGGAAACGCAAAGACATGAGTTCCTCCCTGAGCTTCTGTGATATAGACGCCTCCGGCAGTGATGCTGCTATCCAAATTGTGTCCAACTGGCAGGAAGAGGGCTCACCCCAGCATCTTGCTCACCAAGATCTGAAAAATATACCAGCTTACAGCCCAGTTTCTGTGACTGGAACTCTTCAAGAATCTCAGTCAGCTGCTCCTGAGTCGTCATCGGCTCCCCGAAAACAGAGGTGGGACCTTAGACTGGCATCTGTACAATGTCTCAACCAATTTCCAAAGGATATCATAGTCTCCAAGGATACTGTGTGGCCGCCCAAGTCGCGCCACTTGCAGCTGCGCTTTGATCCGTTTCTTAGAGACAGACTACGCTTCCGCACCATGGTTCAGACTAAGATGCGGCAATATCTAGGATACCGAGACTTCCTCGAGATCGAGACCCCCGTCCTCTTCAAGTCAACCCCGGAAGGTTCCCGGGAATTTCTCGTCCCAACCAGGCGACAGGGCTATGCTTACGCGTTGCCGCAAAGCCCGCAACAGTACAAGCAGATTCTTATGGCTGGGGGTGTCACGAAATATTTCCAATTCGCCAAGTGCTTCCGCGACGAGGACCATCGTGCTGATAGGCAGCCTGAATTTACTCAGCTAGACCTTGAGATGGCATTTTCCCGCACGTCTCATGTGAAAAAGATCATCTATGGCCTGGTCAGTAGTCTGTTCGGCTGGATTAACAATTATTTCATCCCGGAAGACATTAACGGCACACGACGTCTAGTGTTCGTTGGACCGGGTGAGGTCAGTTCCGGGCCTACAGGGGGGAAGACTCCCGAAACGAGGTCCGATGATAAGCCTCGTCGCAGGTTCTTTTTTAAACAAAAGTCTCTTTCGTACGATGTGGCAATGAAATATTTCGGCACCGATAAACCTGACCTGCGCCTCTGTTTACCAACTGTGACAAATGTAGGTCCGGCCACCCAGCAGTCGACATCTTATGCTTACTAACACGGACAGATTTACAATATGGCGCAAGTAAAACCCCCCAGTGAATTTATCAAGATGATCACAAGCTTAGAAAACCCCATCGTGGAGGGTTGCAAGTTTCGCCTAAATTTGACACCGGTTGGTGCCGGAAAATTCATCCGCCAGTTCATGGACTCTCTCTCTAGCACCACCGTCAAATTGAACCCCGAGAGCACCCCAGCCGTCTTCGTATATGATTCTAGGCAGCCCCTCACTGGCCTGGCATCTCTAGGGCACACGGCTGCCGAACGCCTGAGGAACAAGACAGATAAGCATTGGCCGAAATGTCAGGAAGGCGACATCGTCATCATGCACGCACGAAAGGACGAGCCCTTCTACGGAAGCTCTACCGAGCTCGGAAGGCTCCGGACAGCAATCCACAGAGCTGCCGTAGATCAGGGATTGATCCCCAAAGATAACAGCTTCAAGCTCGTTTGGATGTATGGCTTCCCTCTCTTCACGCCCGACGGAGATGATCCTGGCCAAGGCGGCACCGCTGGGTTTTCTTCCACCCACCACCCGTTCACCTCCCCTTTGACGCCCAAAGACTTCGAACTCCTCAAGACCGACCCGCTCAAGGCACGAGGTGACCATTACGACTTAGTCATCAACGGCGTTGAGGTCGGCGGCGGGAGCCGCCGTATCCATGTTGCCGAGGTCCAGGAGTACGTCTTGCGGGATGTTCTCAAGCTGAGTGACGAGGGGGTAGCCGAGTTCTCTCACCTCCTCGAGGCCCTGAGGGCGGGTTGCCCACCGCACGCCGGGTTCGCCTTCGGCTTCGACCGCCTCATATCAGTGCTGCTCGACGTGCCGTCGATCAGGGATGTCATGGCGTTTCCCAAGTCTAATAAGGGCGAGGACGTATTTGTCGGAAGCCCGGCGAAGGTCACGCCTAAGCAGCGGGAGACTTACCATCTTCGGAGAGCCGGAGAACCAAGTATGTTGACATTATCCCAACCTGTCATGGGTTAAATCGTGTAAATTCATATATAGACTGTATAACACGGGATTAGATAAATGTACCATATTCAGCTCCGTCTGTACCCCTCTATAATTATGAATTCGGTTGGCCTTTTCCTCCATGTGACCATTGTTCTTTCCGTCCGGTTCTCATACAGGTGGTCTGCTAACTCTAGGCTAATTCATTTGATCGCGATAATTGAAGCTTTCAACACAACACCATTTGAGGGATCCCGAGCACCTTCGACAAACAACATGTCATATACACGTCCTTCTGGGGAGAATAGGTAGTAGCCAACGAAAGTTGATAGAGTTGGGACATACGAGAACTACCGACTCATCCGGTCTGGTAAGTAGGTACCTATTCATCCGTTTAGATCTTAAACCACCTGGCAAATAACCACCGACATTGCAATGCCCCAAACAACACCCTATGTTTGCGAATACATCCTACATCTACTCCTTAGTTACTCTCCGAAGCCCATGGTAACACTCTCACAGCGTACTACTACCTACCGACTTAGCTAGCGGACTTCACGTTTTTGATCTCTCCTTTCGAGAGAGCTACATACCTAGGTACTCATATCAACACCGCTATGTAAAGCAAGTCGTCGTCATCAATCAACCAGCCGCTGAAGCACTAAAACACCAATCGATCAGTTCATCGAATCCACATCAGTCCCTCAACCACCATGTTTCGCAAAACCTCTCCATGTAAACAAGATGCTCACACACAGCCATTTTAGTAACGCCATATACTCTCAGTTCGCCCCCATCTCCACGAAAGGGATCCTCCCCCCTTTTCTAAGGTGAAGGGACCCTCCCCTTGTCACTCTTTACGGCATTGAAACCACAATCCCTAGAGACGACTACGCGACCCATCACCAGTGCCATCGGGGCCAATACCTACCTCGCGAATCGTCATCCAGGGCCACAATACCTATTATCGCATCGGGAAAGGAAAATGGAATAGGAAAGGCAAATACTATATAAGTGAATAATAGACCTAAGGCACCCGATATACGATATTATACCTACTAGCGCCACCGACGTCCGTGACCTTTTCTAACCGGGCTACTCAAGTAATTTAAACTATACCCAGAACGACTCCAAAACCGAATAGTATCGACAGTGGTTCGTTCCTAGACCAGCCCAGTCTAGGCGCTTCCAGTACACTCACCAAGTAGAGCAAGAGCTTTAGCACGCACACACATCAACATCACTAATACTCCAAATAGCCGTCATCATAATACTGCTATTGCTTCTAACAAATAAAGGGTATCAATATCGTATGTTTTCATATCCACGCGTCCAAGCTTCGGTCAAAGCTAGAAATGCGAGGGGCCACCACTGCTTCCGGTAACGCCCCACGTCTGCACGCTCTCTTCCAGGGCTCGTCTCAGTTCCTCGTCGATGGCGTCGTCGTCCTTAACTTCGGTTTGCTTTCCCTTAGCTTTGCGGTACTCTTCTTCGGCGATGCTCTGCTTCTTGACGTATTCCAGCACGATATCCTCTTCGGTTTTCAGAGAGGACGCCCGCGCTAGCTCCTCCCTATGAGCCCGTTCTGATTCTTCGATCGCGCGTCGGAGTTCCTCGTCATCATCGTTTCCAGGTGTTTGATCGGCTTGAGAAGCTTCTATCGCCTTTCTCAACTCCTCATCTTCATCGAGACCATCGTCATCTCCCTGTCCCACCTCTGAAGCTTGAAGTGCCCTCTTGTAATCTTCATCATCCTGATCCTCTGCACTTTGGTCTGTTTGAGACCTCTGGAGAGCCCGCTTGAAATCTTCGTCCTCAGAACTGTCATCAACGTGTCGCCTAATCGTCCCTGCCTGTTGCTGTTCAGCAATGCTTAGCTGAACGGCTTTTTCCACTAATGCCTGGTATTCCTCGTCGGTGATATTCATAATGTCATCGACCGGACGAGGTGGTAGTGGTGGTGGCGCCCGAATCCCACCAATAGAATCATCCCGTAATGGGCGTTTGACATCGGACATATACCCAGAGTCTAGCGCGCTAGAAGTTCGAGAAGAGGTTGAGGCATAGGACCCTACCGTTGATGCTCGGCTCCTAAGCGCTCTGACGCTCGACCTGATCGCTTGTTCGATCCGAGCATCTTCAGTTGCGTTTCCTTTAGAAGTTTCTCGCACTGCAGTCAGAATTGCCTCTTCGAACTCGTCCTGTTCACGTGTACTATCGGTGCCAGAAGCCGGAGGAACCTCTTCAATGAATGTTCCACCTCTCGCAGCAAATTCCGCCTGCTTTTTCCTCCATGCTCTCTTCTGATCCTGCAGTTTCTTTCGCTCATCGGAAGCCATATGTATCGTGTGGCGCCATCCCATCTTCGGTGTTTCATTGTCGACGATATGCTCCGTAATAACAGTTCCATGCTCTGGTGGAGTAGGGGATACTTCTCTAGCTTTCCCTTTCTCCTTCTGTTTCCAAGAGTAGAAGCTTTTCATCTGTTCCTTCTGAGAAAGCCAGCGAACTTCAATGTCCTCACGTTCCTCTGGCGACGAATTAGTGAGTTCATCTTGACCTTGAGAAATCCGAGCTGCGACAATGTATTTCTGAGCGCTCTGGGCAAACAAGGTACGGATTTCGGCATGGACGCCCTGCATGGTATATGCTGGAATGGACCATAAAGCTGTCCTGGCTGTTAGCGTGTACAGTAGTATCAACGTTGGTGTACTGCTTACCTGCTGCGGGCTTTAGGAACGCACCCCCAATGCCTTTGCTGAACCCTTTCAATAGCCCTATGCCGCCATCCTTTTCTGCACCTCTAATAGGCTGCGTCACTAGCCCAGTGATTCCATCGTATATACCGAAACCAAATTCCTTGCCAGCAACCTTGAGGCCACTAGTGAAATCGGTGACCTTCTCCACGGGACGAACAGTGTCATCGTTGTACAATGCTGGCGCGTTTCTGAAGCCTCTGGCAAGCCCCAGGCAAAAATTCATAGGTGACTTCATACCGGTGGCCACGATATTGTTTATGCTTTTACCAGCGCCGAGGGCCCTCTCCAGATTCTCATTCATCGTGTTCGGTGACGCCGCTCCAGCTCTTGGTGTAGAGCCATTACGCTGATGATGAGGGGTGGCAGGTGGTTCAGAAGGTGATCTAGAGCGTCCTGAAAAGCCAGAGGTAGCAGGCGCCAAGTTAGGGACACTATTATTCTCAGACAACATGCCGAGGGCGCTAGAAGGCATGCTAGCTGTATCCGAGGTGGGTAATGTCGTCGTCGAGTCAGCTTGGCCTGCGGTCGATGCAGTGCTATTCACATCACTCGAAGCAATCGTCAGCAAGTCCTCGCCAACCTTCTCAGTTGGTTTCGGTTTCGATCCATTCGCTGCTTTGAAAATATCTCGAGGGAAATCCGCCATAGACATAGCAATAGTGCCAATGTCTCCAAGTAGTGCCGAAGTGCATGCTGAGATTGGATCTGTTGGGTGGTCCTCGGTACTGTATTCATTTGCACGGAACCTGAGATGAATGTTTAGCGAGGATGGATCATGGCTAGCATGGGAAGACAGGATCACTCACAACTTCAGATCCGAATACCGCAGATACCCATTATTCACAAGCGTTGCCGCTGCGAGCGAACTGAGGTGTACTTGGGTCCGTCGCAGGCGCCATACGGCAACCCGGCTAGGAGCTAACGCACAACGGAGTCGGTCCACATCGAGATGTCTGTGAAAACACTGGGCTCCGACGTCCGTACCTTTTTCTTCTCGTATCCTCTCTCCTAATTCGCGAGCTCGCTCTTGGGTCTCTGGTTTCAATGTCATTCGAATCGCCTCAGCCAGCGCTGTCGAGGTGAGTTTCTTGTATGGGATAGGATCAGGTCCTGCACCGGCTCTCGAAACCATAGCGCCCCAGAAAGGCTGGTCTCCGAAGAATGGCACAACGATAGTAGGTTTACCAGCATTGATTCCGGCGGCGGTAGTTCCAGCGCCTCCATGATGACAGACGGCGGAGACGTGCTGGAATAGCCAATCGTGGGGAACATTACCAAGCATAAACACGCCATCTGGTATACCGACTGAGTCTGCTCCTAGTCCGCCCCAACCCTTCGAAACGAGCGCCCGTACTCCCGTCTCTGACACCGCGTCAAAAATCATTCGGGTGAGATTGTTAGGATCATCCACGACGATAGAGCCAAATCCTATGTAGACAGGAGGTGGACCCGCTTCAAGAAACGCAGCTAATTCAGGGTCTGGCGTGTAAGACGATGCCAAGTTGAGGAAGTAAAAGCCGGCAATGTCGATATGGTGTCCCCAGTCATTCGGTTTAGGGATGAGAGCCGGAGACCTGCAATTATGAGATCTACATTACATAAGTGCGGAATTCATTAGACTCACCAGCAGTACGTATAGGGGATTTGAAGGCGGGTTAATACAGCAGGCGCCCAGAGCAAGGAGAGGGGCTCGAGGTCAAGGACCTTTGTGCGAAATCGATTGATCACGTCTCCAAGCCCTTGCCATGTCATCATCTCAACCAAAGCATACGAAACGTAGTTCGTGGTGACCGGATCCGTATTTGACGACTGAATATTTGCCAGCGGTTGTGGAAATGCTCTTGTAGGGGACCAAGGCATGCTTGCAGATATTTAGAGAATTTTCCCTATATGGATTTTGAAGAGACTTACGTGAACATCAAATGCAGCGGCACCCCCAGCTTCTCTGCGACGTGTATATGCGCGAAACTCGGAGGGTTTGCGATGATAGCATCTGCGACAAACGACTTATGGCCGTACTCTTCAACCACAGTTTCTAGACTTTGATCGGGGTCGTCATCCTTAGCTCGTCGATCGAAGCGCGGTGCGGGCCCGAGGCCATCCCCAGTCTCTATACAAGATCTCCAGCAGCCAAGAACAATCTCTTCAATACCTTTCCTTCGCTTGGTGATCTCTCCGCTCTTCAACGCGTCAATGCCAGGCATTAATCCGGGATTTTTTACCATAAATGCCATGAGTTCGGCAGGGTCGCCTCCGATATTGAAAAATTCCAGGCCATTTTCTTCGACGAATTTCTGAAAGGTGGAATGGGTAGCAACTCTGACACGATGTCCGTACGTATTCTTCAGCACCAGTCCTAGCGCGACAAATGGTTGGACATCGCCCCGTGATCCGACGATCTGTATTACGACGTTCAACCGAGGTGGAGGAGTCTGGCCCGGCTGGCCACCTAAACTAAGAGGAATGTAGGCAGGTGGAAGAGTTGAGTCGGCGGCGGCTTGTGCGCTCTCCCTTAGCTGATTACGCAAGGCGGGCGCTATGAAATCGGCTAGGTGCCGGCTCGTTTGATTAATGTTGATGTCGACTCGGCCGTCATCTATCACCCAGTTCCCAGATCAGTTTCAAAGTGCCATAAGTGAGCTAGGTAGCATCGAAACCTACCCGTAACGGCAGCCCCAGCGTCAAAACCTGTCTGGTGGAGAGAGAATTGATCGTGCTGCTCGCTATAAGCTGGAGGAACATCCTCTTCTGCTCCAAGCTCGGGGTCCTCAGGCATAAGACCGGTATTGTAGCCATCGGTGACTACGACCTCCGGAGCATTGCTAAAGGAAGTACGACGATGTCTCGAATCCTCGTCAACCCCTGGAGTATTTCTATCTTCTTCGATCGACATGGCCACAGGTCTAGGTGGTCAATACGACATGTGGAATAAGGTGTATCAAGTAGAGAATGTCATAAACTACATATGTAGTTCGAAACTTGACTTGGTGCTAGCGTGTAGACGAAGAGGCGAATGATACGAAATGACGATGGTGACGAAGGAGGGGTAATCAATCTGTCAGTATCACATGAAGCAACAATAAACGAATGTTGAAGTTGGGGTATCACAGGGAAACAAGAAAAAGTCGGGAGTATGAGGGACAGTGTCTAATATGAATTTATTGAGTGAGATTGTATCAGATCCCGAAGGTGTCATTGAGATCGCGACATGGAGCTATGGAATAAGAAGTGATTTATTTACTGACGAAGCAACTGCACAAGAGCAGAGGAAGAACAGGGATTTGCACCAGGGCTCCAACGTTCTGGAGCTTATTTGCAGCTACGTAGCCCGGTAGCCAACGAACTTGGCCCGTTTAAAGTGGATGCCTGATGGATACAGTACGGGAGTACACCATTAATGAGTGCACCCTACGTCGATAATTCTTTTCTTAAAAGGTAGGCCGCGAATTTCGCATGATAAGCGATACTCGGGTTTCATCAGCCTCTTTTCGACAAGCTAGATGCCAGGCTAGATGCTTCTTAGCCGCGACGCTATCACATGTGAAGAGCGATAAATATACCTATATATATGCATACAAATCTCCCGAAGGGTCTGATGTTATTAAAGCAAACAAAAGGTTGCGCGGCCTTTCATGGCTTTGGGCGTATCATTGATGAGTAAGAGGTACAGATACGGGTCCATAAAGGATGGGAGGATCGAATCCAACTCTCTGGTTGGTTAGTTGCTGGATCTAGACTAGCCTGAGCGGGACTAGTGAGGGGCTGTTGTCACCAATGCGAGAACGGCCTAGTCCCTGGATGACGACGGGTTCGTGGCTGTGTTATGCTGTGCAAGTCAGCCTTACTGGATATGTCCATTTTCATGTTCCCGCCATTCAGCTCGGACTCTTATCCAATCAATACGAGAATTTAGTACAACCAGAACAGCGTAGAGGTATAAGAGGAACTGGAGGAATCCAATGGTTAAACCTTTTTAGGTTTGAAGAATATATGCCACGCAGACATTTTTAGAAGATATCATAGATCGACACCGATCTTGACAATGTCGACAAGTCGATAAAATATAAAGATTTCTAAAACTCCAAAGAGAGGATCAGGAGCTGCACTCAGCCCGCTTATAGCTCTTATGTAGTGGAACTATCACACGACATAAGAACTCCGGCAATGCGTACGCTAGTATATCCTAGTTTCGCTCTTGCTTCTCAAATTCGCAATCGAGAAAGGAGAGAGGTATGAAGGGCGGGCAAGACGCAGTTTAAAGGGGAAAAACAAAGAGCATGAAAACGCCCAGCACGCTTATGTATACCGGTGGTCTGGCACTTAAGTCCGGAAACTTCCCCTAGTCAAACTCCGGGTCCGCTCCGTCTTGCATGAACGGCACCTCGTTTACATCGTGAGATCCGGCTTGTCCCTTTTCAACCCGTGTCGAATCCATTAGATCTAATGCTCTATAGGCCGCGGTAGTTCCTGCATAAGTCGGACAGAATGTCTTAACCCCGTCAAAACTGGGCTATGACTAAGCGTACACGAGATAGCGTCAAGTTTTTCAAGCCAAGACGTTGCTTCGAATGATGGCATAACGGTCTTTGGCATAGCGGACGAAGAAGTCATGACAAATGTCTGCTTTATAATCCATATAGTCTCTTAACGATGGGCTAGGTTGTTGGTATCGCCGACATCTACACTGGATGAAGAGTATAAATAGGGGCAGGAGGCAGCTGTACTCGACAATAATCTGTATATCACAGCTTGATAGCATATAGTTCAAGAACAAGCCTCGAACCACGAGAATAAACATACCTGCTTCACACGTTACCATGTCTCCATTCGGATTCCACACACCCTGCGACGAGGTCGCCAGGGCCTTCGCCGACAAGATCAAGGGGCGTACGTTCCTCATCACAGGCACCTCAGCAGGAGGTCTCGGCGCCAACACTGCCATCACCCTAGCCCGCGAAGGGCCAGCCCACCTCATCCTCATAAGCCGGAACAAGACCAAGGTCGACCCCGTGCTGCAAGAGATCACAACCACCAACCCCAGCGTCAAGACCACCTTCATCACCTGCGAGCTGTCAGACTTCAACTCGGTCCGGGCCGCCGCGGAGCAGATTAACAGCGACGCCTCGATCCCGCACATCGACATCCTCATCAACAACGCCGGCGTCATGGCCATCAAGGAATACACGCTGGACAAGCAGGGCTACGAGATGACGCTGTCGTCGAACCACCTAGGCCACTTCCTACTAACCAGCCTCCTCACGCCCAAGATCCTAGCCGCGGGGCCCGGCGCGCGCATCGTCAACATGACGAGCCAGGGGCACCGCGTCAGCGGATTCCGCTTCGAGGACTACAACTTCTCGGGGGGGCAGGCCTACGACGGGTGGAGCGCGTACGGGCAGTCCAAGACGGCCAACATCCTGTTCTCCGTAGAACTAGGGCGGCGACTGGCCGGCAGGGGGGTTAGCTCGTTCGCGGTGCATCCCGGCGTCATCTGGGGCACTGGCCTGAGTGCCCACGTCCAGCCCGAAGACTACGTAGGGGTGGACGAGATCACGAAGCGCAACACCGGGCGGTCCTTCGACGCTAGGGACGAGCCGAAGACGCTGGCTACCGGCACTTCGTCGATGATAGCCGCGGCGCTGGACCTAGAGCTCGAGGATAAGTCCGGGTCGTACATTGAGAACTGCCAGGTAGCCACTCCGCGCGAGTATGCCAACGACCCCGAGAATGCTCGCAAGCTGTGGGATCTCAGCGAGAAGCTGGTTGGACAGAAATTCGACCTGTAAAGAATCGTCATTGGGGGGTTGAAGAGGTTGGTTACTCTCGTAGGATAGTTTCTGCTCTAATATATGTAGTGAATAACAGAATAAAGGGATATATGCAGTCTTACATGTGTCGTGCATTTCGTGCAACAGAACTTACTAATACCCTGCGTCGAGAAGCCAATCAGAACATGTGATTCTTGGATTTAATGTACACTTTCATCAGTGTACTATTATAAGACTGTCCGTTGCTGCGCCGTTCACACGCATACGCTTGAACTACCTGGGTACCGCCCTATTTGTTACTTATAGATACCCGAAGTGTATATATGTAGCAACTACCTACCTATGTAGTCTCCTTTCTCGTTGAACACTGTTCCTGTCAGAGTGCTTAAAAGGGCGGGCTACATGCATCTACTTGAGAGACGTGAGATGTTTTGGGGTGTAACTCTCCTATCTGTCTCGAGTCACCTATTAGGAAACCATCTTGGTTATTGGGAGAACACGATACTCTTTTTAGACATCGTCTTTGTTGCATATAATGCTCCTATTATGTCATCTTAGTTGGAGCAATGAAACTTTTTGCGTGAACCTGCCAGGATTTTGATATAGTACAAAGGCATGCACGCCATAATCCGAGTCATGAGTCTAGACTGGTGAACAAGATGTTTACAACATCGTTGCTGATGTTGTGAATTCCCAGCGCCTGTCAACCGCCTTCTGCCCGTTCAATCGAGAGTCGCAGTTACTTGTCACCGCGCCGTCTCCAATGTTCGCGCAACACCCCTTTTATGACATCCAATCACCGTCGACCATTTAGCTTGAAAATCGTCGAGTGATCTTCGCAATGACTGGAAAGTTCGTCAGCATTCATGCCTGTTATAGACATGAGAACTCAACGTACCGTGTAGAGCAACAACACTGAAGATGAAGACCAGAGAGAGCACCAAGACCACGACGGGGTCAACCTTCAGGCCGGGAGATTCGTCCGTGTAGAGCCCTAGATGAAGTCAGCATTACGCTGCGATATGCCATACATAACTCCTATTTCACGTACTCAACATCGTGCTGCTGCTTCCACCAGCGCCAGCGGCGCGAGTGCTACTCGGTCGCACATTGGCAATCTTCTCTTTCTGATCGGCGGCAGCTCTTCGTCGAATGGCAGTTCGTGCGCCTCCAGGGGGAGCAGGGGATGAAGGGCGGCCGGTGCTCGCGCCAGTAGCGGCCGGCGAGTTAACGGGGGAAGCTGGTCGAGGAGAAGACTACACGCGTCAACATGTCAGTGCAATTCCGATGAATGAAAGGGCCATTGATGCTGGTTTTACGCAACGCCATAGCCATTGACTGAGACCAACATCCAACCTCTGCGACATGAATTAGACTGAGGTTATCAATTAAACATACCATTGCGAATTAGAAGATTGCCGAAGAACAAACAGAGATACAAAGAAAGCTTCCTCTACGTGCTTGTGCTCGTTCGGGATATAGAAAATAAAGGGAGATGGAAGAAAGTGAAGTCGCGTGTTGACTAGTATGGGATTAGTTTTAGGAGCTTCCAAGTCTCCAGAAATCCGGGGTTCAATTGAGGCCACGATTTTGGAAAGCTCAGACCATCTGGAATGCCAAGAGTCAAGAACCCAGGGGGCTGGATATTACTTTCTCCGATTTCCCGTGCCAGATCTTATGTAATCCGTACTTAAATATCTAAACCAATCAATCAATCAATCTAACACCTCAGGTAGGCCCACCGAGTTTAGAGCTCAAGTCACGTTAGACTCTTATCAGATTGACTGACGCAAGCTACAGTATGTACCTAGGTACTAAGGACAAACGCACATGAGCAAACTCAAACATGTGAGTTTACGGGCAGATCCGATCACCCCACTATAGGTAACGCTTTCTTCTTTGCACGTACCCGACATCAATCAACTTCTCATCATTATAAAAAAGCCGTGATGTGGGGGTGACGCAACCTGCAACCGAAACGACGCATATCTTGAGACCCAGGCATACAAGGCTAACCAATGAATTGAGCTATTTTACATGCTCCCGTTTCAGACATTGTTTTTGGGTAGACTGATGAGAGAAGAGTTTTAGATCGTTACCTACCTAGGTATATAACGATATATAAATTCGGTTCCCCCGGCTATCAACAATCGCCTTAGAAATTCCAAAGCTACGTCTTGTATTGTGGTTAAGACCTATCTGCGACGGTTTGCTTTCTAGAAAGACCACGTCGATTGTATCCAATTCAGTCAAGATGGATTTTGACTGGTCGACGCCTTTCCCCGAGGGAGTTATATCCTTCCTCGATACCGATTTGTACAAACTTACCATGCAATGTGCCGTCTTCAAGTACTTCCCCGATGTACCTGTCACATATGCATTTACCAACCGCACTCCCGAGAAGAAGTTGTCGCGCAAGGCCTTCTCATGGCTCTGTGAGCAGATCAGCAGTGAGTACCCCTATTAATAAATCCATGCGCCTGGCCTTTGTTCCTTTACTAATCTTTGATGTATTATCATTAAAGAACTTGGTAACATCTCGTTATCTAATGATGAACTCCTATATTTGCAAACGCATTGCAAGTATCTAACGCCTCCGTACCTGGACTTCTTGAAGGAATTCCGGCTTAAACCTCGTGAGCAACTGAATCCCACTTTCCATCCCATAGAAGCAGACACGGGAGCCGAAGATGAACTTGGCGACATCCACATTGAGATAAGCGGTAAATGGGTAGAAACTATCCTGTACGAGATCCCGCTCCTCGCCTTGACGTCTGAGGCATACTTCAAGTTCATGGATACCGACTGGAACTACGATGGGCAGGAGCAGAAGGCGTACGACAAAGGCATGCGACTTTTAGAAGCGGGATGCATTCATTCCGAATTCGGTACCCGTAGACGAAGAGATTACCACACCCAGGCATTGGTATTTAGAGGCTTGGTGAAGGCTAGTAAGGATGGCCAGAAACGTGGCTTGCCAGGCGTGCTCTCAGGTACTAGCAACGTCCATCTTGCTATGCGATTCGACCTTCCGCCTGTTGGAACAGTTGCGCATGAGTGGTTCATGGGCATCGCAGCTATCACAGATAACTACTTGGAAGCGACAGAAGAGGCGCTGCGACGCTGGGTTGGGTGCTTCGGTGAGGGTGTATTAGGAATCGCACTGACGGACACGTTCGGTACCCCAGCTTTCCTAAAAGCATTCAGCAAACCCATCAAATATATTTCGGGTACTCCGAACATCCCTCTCGTGGATGATGGTACGCGGCCGACGGCGTCGTCTCGGACCTATGCCGAAGTTTATGCTGGTGTGCGTCAGGACTCGGGCGACCCTGCGAGTTTTGTCAAGTTGATGCGCGAGTTCTACGAGAGTCAGGGGATCAAAGATAAGAAGACTATCGTGTTCTCTGACTCGCTGAACATCGACAAGTGTATCGAGTACAAGCGTATATCCGAAGAGCAAGGTTTTCAACCGACCTTTGGTGTTGGCACCTTCCTAACCAACGACTTCACTCAGCTGAGTACGGGGAAGAAGTCGGTGCCGCTAAATATTGTCATCAAGCTTAGTTCAGCCGCTGGAAACCCTGCGATCAAAATCAGCGACAACATTGGGAAGAATACAGGCGATTCAGCCAAGGTCGCCGAGGTCAAGCAACTGCTAGGTTATGTCGAGAAGGAATGGGCTGGCGGAGACGAGACGTCGAGGTGGGGGAAGGCGGATGATGTTAATAAGCCTTGAAGGGTTGAACACGACGGCTAACGAGCCACGAATCATTGTACCGAGTCAGTGGATAGACTGAGATCCCCGTTGCCGGGCTATTTGGAAATGAGATCTCGCCACCCCCGTGGGTGGTGCCTGAGTCGCGTTCCCGTCACGGATGACCACAATTTTATTTTGATGTGGACCCTTACGATGCGTATGTATTCTCGACCCCTAGGTTATTTCCAGATGTTTGCTTGGAGTGGACCACCCATCGTCGAGATGACCAGGTAGTAAATACATACAATTGGTGGTCAAATTCGGAAGGGTCTAGGCACCGTGTAGGGGCGATGGCCTTCGCACTCGCCGGGAATGCTCAGAATTATAAAAAAGATGCCAAAGGCACACTTCTCTCGAACGATCAACTCGCATAGCAACAATACCACGAGTCCTTCGTAGATTTCTCTCCTTCTTTCAGGAGAATCACTGTGTGTTCTTCCTTCATTCTTTTCCTCTTTCTAGAGAGTGATTCCTTTTCTATTTTTCGCCACGATGATTCGTTTCGTCCCTTTTCTCGCCTTGCTGTCTACCTTGACGTCTCTCGCGTATGCCGCGTTCGGCATCTCGTCCAAGAACAACGTCGTTGTTTACTACGTAAGTCCTCACCTTCGTCATCATCACCCGCTCACCATCCTCATACTCACAACGAACTCAGGGTCAAGGACCGAACCAGGCCTCGCTAAGCACGTACTGCGCGGATCCGACCATCGATGTTATCGTCCTATCTTTCGTGAGCCTGTTCCCCGCACAGGCTAACGGCTTCCCCGGAATCAACTTCGGCAACCAATGTGGCTCCGCAGTCTACCCCGGCCCCGGCTACAACGGCGTTAATAACGCGACTAACAATCAGTTGTACCAATGCCCCAACATCCAGCGCGACCTGTACACCTGCCGCCAGACGAGCAACAAGAAGATCCTCCTATCCCTCGGAGGTGCCACCACGACATACCAGCTCACCGGCGCAACTGACGGAACTTACTTCGCCAACGTACTCTGGGGTCTGTTCGGCCCGCGCACAACGACCTGGGTGAACGCAGGCAAGCCGCGGCCCTTCGACTACAACGGCGTAGGCTTCTCAGTCGACGGATTCGACCTAGACATCGAGCACGCACCCACAGACAACTGGGCGGGCTACACGGCACTCGCGACGCAGCTCCGCACGAATTACAACACAGCGACAGGGCAGACGTTCTACCTGACCGCATCACCGCAATGCGTAGTCCCCGACGCGAACCTGCGCGGCGTGCTGCAGCAGGGCGTCTTCGATATGCTGTTCATCCAGTACTACAACACGCCGCAGTGCAGCGCAGCTACCTGGGCCGCCAACAACGCCAACTACAAGCCCGGCGGCGCCTTCAACACGGCGGGCTTCACGTTCGACACGTGGACGACGTGGCTCGCGAGCACGCCGAGCAAGAACGCGCGCCTGTTCATCGGACTGCCCGGATCGAGCAGCGCCGCCAGCGCGGTGTCTGTCGTGGGGACTGCGCAGGCGCAGAACCTGATCGACGCGTATTACTGCCGGAGCAACTTCGGCGGCGTGGGGGTCTGGGAGGCGACGTACGCGGCGGCGAATGTGGCGAGCGGACTCAACTTCTACCAGAATATGAAGAAGGTCCTCAATACGTCGTCGACTGATACGAGGCTATCTTGCGTGGTGAGTTTAGCCATTTTCTCGTCTCGTTTTTCATCCTCTTTTTCCCATTCCACAACCCTCTCCTTCCCAGGTACCTCTCTCTTTAGCTGCTGCTTCACTTTGCTCTCCTTTTATTCCCCCGTTTACCCCGTCCCCCGTTTTTTCTGATTCTCTCTTTCCTACGTTGCTCCTTCCAGTGCTGCTCTTTCAGTGTTGCCACTTCCCCAAGTTCAGATCCACATTTGCTATAAGATATAGGGAAAAACGGCTTGCTGACGTAAGCGTGACTTCTATTTTAACAGGCCCCGGCCCCGAGCTCCACTTCCTCCACTTCCTCCACCCGGACCCCGACTCCGACTACGACTTCCTCTGCGTCTCCGACCAAGACACCCGTCTCGACTAACGGTCGCTGCGGAACTGGAATCGGCACAGCTTGCCCGTCGGGACAGTGCTGTAGTCAGTATGGGTATTGCGGCACCACGACTGCGTACTGCAGCACGGGCTGCCAGAAGGGGTTTGGAACGTGCAGTTGAAGTTAGAGGCGTTGCGGAGGAGTTATGACTGCATGAGGGAGAAATAGGTGAGAAAAGGGATCGCTAGCCTATATATGGCTGGGACTACTATTGCCTTTAAGTGATCTGGCGTAAGGAGTCATATTTTTCAAATGGCTGGGTGCCTTTTGAGCATATGTACCTATGATACTCAATATTAAAATTCGATACGCCTCCGGGCTGAGAATAGTGATGATTTTTTATGAAACCCTTCGCCTTTTTTCATCCAGTTAGGATACGAATGTGATGGCACCGAATAGTTCTTATTGCTGTCTTGGCTGCGTACATTTTTCAATCCGTCTCCTCATTTAGATAGATAGATCGTGATTTGGTAAGGTGTTGTTCCGCGAGGGGCTACAACCTATCTGGGGAGACCCCGGGTATACATACAAGAACCTCTTTGCTTCCTGCCCAAGTCCCATCCTGACAACATAACACGGCTGATATCCCCATGATGAAAATTAATAAGCCATGCTACTCCCATACGTATTGACTCAAAACCATTGTGAGCAGTTGCTTTTCTTCTGGGTACTGAGTATAATGTGACAATATGACAATGGAAGGCACGGCTCTTAGGCCAGGTATCCTCCTGTATATCTAGCTAGTGGAGCTATCTTAGGAACCTAGAGAATACAACAACTAGATTCATGGAATTCCCATAACACTGATGGTTACTAACTTTAGTCCCTTGATTTTTAACAGCCTTTAATTTAGGGCGGAGCCTAAGATGGATTTGCTTGAGCTGGATAATGTGGAAGTATTTTGCACATTTACCTAGACTGAGCAGTCTTGATCCTAGGCTCTACATTTAACTAGATGATATTTTGCAGTTTTTGTCTGAGACGCCGGATGGCTCTGTTAGAACTTAGCAGTATATAAAAGCTTTAGGGGCCCATTGATCGCGACTGGGCCTATTGGATCTTCCTTAGGTGCCTAGGTAGCTTGTGGAATATCGTTACAGGCCTATATGATTGTTTAAGTGATATTCTAACTGTAACCTAACATTACTGCTGTCGTGTTATGGTAACTCTTTTTTCTCATACCTTCTTTCCACATACCCCAACCGATACACGGCTTAATCGCTACATCACCACCCTTCCTAGTACTCACTTGCCCCGACCAACACAATCTCAACCAACACGCATCCTAGCACTTGCCTAGTACTTGGTATAGATCAAACAGCAAAGAGCAAATATGTTTGACCATCTGAGATTCCCAATGCAGCTAAGGTAGGTCTGTTTCCTCCATACCGTCATTGTCAGCCTCCTTGTTTGCTCTAGGAAGTAGCAAGGGTTTGCGAGGAGCGATTGCGCCTTCTTAAGGGAACAGAGTGAAGGCACAGCAGTGTAGATTGTTATCGAATGTAATAGCCCTGCAAACTATTATTATTAATCTTATGCCGCTAACCTATCGTTATCTATATAAGAGTTGAATAACAGCCAGTCCTATGGATTATAATAATACGTATATTCGGTTATTACGTGGGATTCTTAAATATACTCATTACCTGACACTGATAGCATACGGCTGGTATTACTCACTCTGACGAAATAATGCTCACTTTCGAGCTAAGGGAAGAAAGCTACGTCCTCGAGGTTCGGAAAAGAACACTGCCATAAGATAAACCAATCTCTTATATATCAACCCGATCAGCTTTTACTAATGTCGTGTATTTGGGGAAGGTGAAGAGGTAGATGAAAGTATTTTAGGTTCAGAAGATTCTCGTCGAAGCGGAGTGGTAGAATCGATGAACGCTTACGAGTACTGTGTCATGGAATCGGTTGTATCTTACCTGTCACCGTTAAACGGGCAATGGTCTACCCATTGCTCTTTCCCAGACCTGACACTCATCGTATCGTGTCGAGGGACTAAACTTTCCGTTTATTTCTATCTGCCGGCCTCCATTCCGTACCTTCATGCCCTACCCTAACCTTTACTACTACCAGAAGGCAACCTGTCCACACAATAATTTGTATCTGTGACTTGCCAAAATCATCTTCCCTCGTATTCTCGCTCCTCATTTTACGAACCACAACAAAATATCCACCAAGGTAATTCGAATCCCTTTCATATCTCCATTGCTATTCTGTTTACAACACAAACACCAACCTTTCACCCCTCTTTACCTACTCAAACCCAATACCAAATTCTCAAGTCTTCTGTACTCAAACCCATACTCAACCCTCCAACACTCTCTACTCAAGCCTAGTCCCCAAACATCAAGTCCTCCTTACTCAAACCCAATACCCAAATCTCTGATCCATTCTATTCAGCAACATCTCCTGGTTTGGACGCGTCAATATTCTTGCCTTCATCTGTGCAGGTACAAAACGCGACTCCACTTGATCAAGGTACAGTTCCTTCCTAAACACCCCCTTCTCTTCTCCCCGGCGACGCTTCAAAACATTTGTCACATCCCCTTTTTTTCTACTGTACCTTTATTCTTCCCTCCACCCCATCCCAAGTTATCATTCTTTAACATACACCTTTCAACCTTGTACTCAAAACAAAAGTCATCATCGGCGAAGCATATTTTTTGCGTTCGACGTGCACATTATTAACGCGATCTTTCTCAGACACATACATTATCAAGATATTCTTTATCGACACCATTCGCGACAATGTCTGCGACTACCCCGACCCCCGCTGGCGCCAGCGTCAGAATAGGCAACTACTGGAGTTCCGCGGAGTGCACCAAGCTCCTCCTGATCATCATGCAGGAGGGGAATCCTAACTTCGAAGTCAAGGACTGGAAAACCATCGGTGACAAAGCCAACGCCGTCTTTGGCGGCAAGTTCACGCCCGTCGCTGTGAAGTAAGTTCGACCCTATCTTGACACCCAATACCCACCTAACTACATTAATCATCAACGCCACATACGAGCGGGTAATTTCTTCATTCTACCTATATGAATCTACTCGCTCCTTGCCTCGAATACTTCTGACCTCTCTTTCTAGGCACCAGTTCCAGCGTATGCGCCACCAGTTCATGGAGGACTTCGCCTTTCCTATTAAGGAACAGGACGAGCAGGACGACCAAGATGACGGCGAAGCTACCATGGCTACCCCCAAGGGCCGAAAGCGCGCCGCATCCACCGAGGCTGGTGCCGCCATCACCGCCAAGAAGCTTCGAGTTGCGAAGAAGGAAGACAGCGACGACGAAGCCGTCACCGGAGAGGACGAGTCTGTCGTTGACAAAGGCGATGCCGCCATTGCCGAGGACGATGCTGCTGTCGACAACCCCACCGACAGTGAGTACGTCGCCGACAATACCACTGACGGCGAGTACGTCGTCGACGACAGCCATGACGACGAGAAGACGCCGGTCAAGGCCCCCCCTCGCCGTCGATCCCTGCGCCTGGCGTATGCCGCTGCCGAGGCTGCTGCCGCCGAAGTCGATGATCCCCTCACAGCTGCCGAGGATCTCGACCCCGAGCTTCCCGGCACCCGCATGACCAGAGCTCAGACTATTGCTGCCGCTGCCACCGCCAACGACTCCTAGTCTGACGCCAAGGTTAGTGCTGAGGTTACTAGTCTCGTCGCTGCCGTCGACCCTGCTGCTGCCATCATTACTGCTGCCGACGCTGCTGCTGCTGCTTCTCGCGCTGCTGTGGTTGTCAACGATATCCTCGCAGCCCTTGAAGCTGCTAAGGCTGCCGGACGCGTCGAGACCAAGTCTGAGGATTAGGTCAAATGCATTATAGAGTAAGTCCTACCTAATGAGATTCGTCTTCATGAAGCCTACTAACTTGCAATGACATAGGTGAATTGTCCCTTGTTCGAGTTTTCGTCTCTTCAAATATTGCTTCATGTATTTATTAGCAACCATTCGGTAGTTTTTCCATGGCCAGGAGAGTGTAGTGAAGGAGGAGGATATCCCGTCTACACGCCTTTTTTACATAGAGATGTCAGGTCCGTTACGCATTGGCAACATATACCCACCTCTTGTTACCCTTCATAGTATTGTTTTGCGTCGTCGCACGCACATGAATTTGCTTGGCCGGACTGGGCGGCTTTTGTCAGGACGCAAGTAGTTTTAAGTCCGAGGACACTACTGTTAATACGACTTTCCTATAACCGAGCCGTTTCTTACCAATCATCGTCGTGCTTTGAATTTGTGTTTTCCCTCCTTCCGTAACGGGCTACTCGAGCGGTCGCCACAATCAAACCAACTAATACGTGAGAAAATCGTTTAGTCACGATTATCGAAGAAAACGCCCTATAGAATCTCTCTTTCTCCCCACCTAGAAAGCCATTTCGTATTTCGTTCAAACGCTCAAGTTCTTGCTTTGGGCGACTTTTCTTTTCTTTCCCCCCCTCCCCCCTCCCTCCTCGCTCAGCCCAGAGTAAGCAGCGCCAGCGAAGAGGCTGCCTGTCCCCTTCTCGAACGCATGTGAAAATCTTCGCCACACCTTATCCGAGTTTACTACATCTATGGCTCGAGCGGCAGCTAGTGTTAGCCGCTTTTTCCCAGCGATGGATGGTTCGGCTTTATATGAGGCTCACGGACTCTCTGGAGATCGCAGGACGCCTTAGACCCAAGTGAGGGACACTCCCGTTGATCCCCCCGCTGTGGATGTGCTGTACGCAACGCTGTAATGTATTAGAAACCAGATCCCCCTTCGCTTCTGCAAGGATTTCTAGAAGGGTTGAAACCGCCTGAACTCGATCGTATGCAGATCCTCACAGGCTTGTGCCTCTTCGACGCTATCGAGGTCGCTCCTAGCTCAGCCGATACCGCTCGTTATCGCTTCTAGCTCTGGTCTGGTGTGTTATGTGATAGGTATACTCGTGCTTGGTAGAGGCAGACAGGCACCGTCCACACCATCGACCGTGAACCCTTTGGGTCCTTCGTATGGGGATACCTGACTAAGGCTATTTGTCCCACTTCGTTCAAACCAAGTCCTCATATAAAGCCGGTTCACGGTGGTCCCACGGCTGGACCAAATCCAGCCTGGCAGTCAACAAGATTGACATCATCCCGTCTGGATACCGAAGACGCGGCCGAAGCTCTCATTCAGGATGGACAAGTTGGGGGCATTTCATGCAGACGTCTTCTTTCAGCACCTTAGGTGTACCTCGGACAGAAACGCGTCATTGCACGACATCTTACACTAACTTGATGTGGTGGCGTCTATGCACGAACATGTTCCTGGACAAGCACCTCTCAACATGATGAGTGCGGCGACACTGTTGACTACTATCTTGTGTCTGATTACACGCGACTAGAATAGGAATGTTGTTACGCAGGCTTATCAAGATGACGTCGAATATCATCTATGGTTACAAAGCGCCAACACGGCTCCGCAGAAGCTAAATCTAAACTGCCGGATCTGGCCCATAAGGCGATGCGGCCCCTTGTCTAGTAGCCTATCAATAGAGATAGAGATAACTTGGCTGCAGGTCCAGGCCTCCCTTTTTCACTTGCCCTTTTTATTGCCCCTTTTTATCAACATTTCAAGATTTCTTGCTTGCTGGTTTATACTAGGCAACAAAGACGCAATCTCTATTACTGGTGACGAAGAAACCACTGGCCTAACTCCGAAGGCCTAGTTGGTGAATTTGAAATTATTACTAAAATTCTTTTCACTTGACTAATGGCCGCTGATGATCTATCTATACTGCCAAAGGATATCTCCTATTCTCACCAGGGTTCCTCCCACAGTCAACGGTGGCATCTGAGTCTTCACTGGTTTTGAGCAGTTTCTTACCATACTTAGCTTGCTTCTTAGCTGCCTTGCGCTCTTGCTTGTCCTTCTTCCTCCCCGCCTTGGATTTCCTGGGAAACTCGCTAGCAGGTCCGACGAGGGTTCTCCTGGGGTGCCAGATGGCGAGGATCAGAAGAGCTAGCATCATGGGGAAGCAGTCAAGGGCGTACGAATACTCTTCGTGGAACGGCACTGTATTCGAAGGCGTGATCCCACCTGCGAATTCTGCGATGCGATAGATTATTCGGGTCTAGAACTTGTTAGAGAGGAGCCATATCGTCTGATGTAATCTACATACCGTTACCAGGGCCAAAACGACGTAGAGGGAGATCTGAAGAGGTTCCCAGCTTCTCCTTTTCTGACCTGACGGCAGGACTTCTTCAGGGGGGCTCGCCGCGGCGCGTCTGTGGAATATAATCATCAGGACTAAGAAAAGACGATGAATAATTGCTGTAAGCCCATTCCAGCTAGATAGATGTCAAGACCGATCTGAATAATACTTGCGCTTGCACCAGGGGAAGCCATGATACCACCAACGGCTTGGATGATAAACGTGACAACGTCAGCGCACACGAAATACTTAGCAATCGACGAAGGCTTAATCATGGCGAGCCTCTGGTGTGGTAAGAAGAACCACGCTATACGTGCGAAGGTCATGTAGACGAAGGCATTAACCCAAAGGGGTGCTAACAGAAATAGAATCTGCTAGCCCGTTGTGTATCTAATGTGCTGCTGAACCCGGGCTCCTAGGGAATGCAGGATGAATGCTATTGTCTCCCAGATGGCGCCCATGATCAGGACCCATGCATATCGCTACGAACGACGTTAGCAAAGCTTCAAGAGTCAAGTCATTTTTCACAGGACTGTTTCTTCTCACCTTCTGAAAGACGAAAGCCTCAATGATGTGCACCTCGGTCAACACACCGACAGCACGGCGACGGCGACGGCGACGGCGACGGCAGGCGCGAATTGAGGATCGAAGTTGTAGTAGGAGTTGCAGGCATCCGTCGGCACGTGTCCGTTCGGTCCCGGGGTAGCCATCGTGCAGCCATAAGGCGGGCCGCTGCTGTCCCCCGCATCGTCCCAATCGTGACCATCGCGTGCGACGAGATGCACGGCTGACGTGATCAGAATAGGATGAACCATATTCTGATCCAACACGGTGGCGGCGGCCCGAAGCGTAGATATGTTGCGAATGCGGACGAATTTGTTTTGGTTGTGGTTAAAAATAGCGTTGTAAGTCAGGGGCTGCAGCTCGAGATGTTGTGGCGCCCAAAGAGTGACCGAATATCTACACTGTCTCGGAACCGGATTCAAACGAGGCTGGCTGCAGCTCAATTGAGAGAAACAATGTGTAAATTGTTTGATGCACGTCTAATTCTATGTATAGCGAAACTGGCAGTCACAAAAGTTATACCTGATTCCAATCCCCATGTTGAATTACAGCACGTAATTGTGGAAGGCGAAGTGTGGCTTCAAAGCTCGATGCGATATATTCCTAGAATATTGGGAAGAAGTAAAAGAGGAGCCTTATACATACCTCGCCTATATTAAGCACCAAGTTCCATATGCGGCATCATGGATATATCGTGGATACTCGATAGGCACAGATGATCCTCAGGGATATTGTGGTTCTTCTTGCCAGCTTCATCCTGGCAGAGTAGAGATGATCGTGAGGAGCTAGGGATAGGGCTGGTAAGGCTTCAGGGCTTGTTAAGGCGCTGCGCCTCCCGTGTCGCCTTGCGGCTCAGGCACCTGAGCTCGAATGCCGGATCAAAGCTTCTCCAACCGTAATATAAGATGCTGACTGCTGACGAATTTGTGGGCTGAGTTCCCTGCACATACCTAACATACTACATGAAGTAGTAGCTTAAAGAAAGACTGGAGGATCTCCTACAGACTGGGCGATCCTGGGCGTAGTAGGACTAGTATCGTGGTACGGCAGAGATATTTTAGGTAGTTCCCTATGTGTTACTACCATAATAGATAGATACGACAGACAGTGACTCTCGAATCACTGGCAGCCTGGGCCTGGATGCCAATCCTGATTCCCCACGCTGAAACTCGGCCGCACGCACGCCACACGTTGGAACCCAGAACAGAAGTTCATGACTTGAAGGAAACCTACCTAAATTTCGCCTTGCATATCCGGTGACAACCAAGAAATTTCTATCTGTCGGACGCGTACCGTATGGCTACCCACCGGTAGTAAGTGCGAGGTAGGTAATAGTATGTAATGGCAAGTAACGGGCATCTAGAGTAGCCAAATGCCACTCTGACAAAGTTAGGTGGAGAGATGTCCCCCCCTTTTTACCCTCTTAACCCTCCATCGCCAAGCCTGTCAGGGGTCTCTGTCTCTTGTCTTAATCGAAGTTGGTGGTCAGTGCCAAGCTCATCCCCTCCCCCCCGTCTTGCCCCCAATCAAAGTCTGGGCGCCCAGAAAACAACCTGCTCTTCTCGCTTGGGCTTCAGTGGGATTTCAAGGATTTCCTGTGCCATTCGTTCACACCAATTTCTCGTTACCTTCTCGTTACAGCTCACCTCGCATCCGTCTCCCGAGCTCATGATAAAGTCACAGCATTACATTGCGCTGCCTAGCTGCCTAGTGCATTTCCCAATGTGGCGGTTACCGGATCAAAACCTTCTTCCGTTGCTCTCGAGAGACATCTGGTGGTGAGATAATCTGTCACCCGCCAGCAAGTCCGTTCTAGGAACGGAAGGCCTCGAGCCCTCGTGTTTGACTTTGAGTGAGGGAGAGGGTGTGAGGGCGAATTTACCAAGTACCAGGCTTTGATCAAGTGTTCAAGTCTGTGTCTGACGTGCTTTACTACTAGATTCGCTAGGCCGGGCGAGGGCGAGGGCGAGGGGCGTGGTCGAATATTCGTCACTAGCCGTCACCATCTTTCCTTCAGAGGGCTCCCTCCCGGCTGGCATCTCGAAAGACTTCGGAACCCGATATCCACCCACGCCGAGCATGGCAAAGGTCCGCCGTAAGCTGCGGTACGGCATCGTCACTCGTTCTTGGCCGTCGACCAGAACATCGCGATCCCTTCCAGAATTGGGAAGTGCCATTCTGTAACCGCAAGATTACGTACAGTGATGTATTGCCTCCCCCCTGGGGGGAGAGTACCTGAGACGAGTCAAACGTCCGGCAACATATTAACGTCCGCAGCGCAGCTCTGCGTCCTTCTCGAAGCTTAGGCGAGAACCTCCGGCTGATTTTAACTCGTCGTAATGATGGTACACTTTTTTCTTTCTTTTTCTATTCCCCAGACAGTCGCCGCTACCATATCATCCGCTTTGATGGAGGGGACCCTGGATTTCCTCTATATACCGACCCTATTACATCCTGACCCAAACCCTGCTGCAGATCCGCTTAACGGCTAACACACGGTGGTATGGTCGCAGCGCGCGCTCTTGACTTATGATATGTGACCAATATCTTCACACACAACAGCCGACCCTTTCCAGACGGCTGGAACAGGTGTTATGTTTCCAATTAGAATATTGATTGCCTCTGCTTTACCGAAAGCTACGATTGATTTCCGAGCTGTTGGTAACTGTCTGCCTCTGCCGGTGGGCGAATCTTTCATTTATGACAGACGACCGAGTGGTCACTGGCCGGCCCATCTTGACGTTAGAGACGTGCGGGAACGCAGAACGCGTTTTAGGTTACTGTCATCTCATTGGACGAGATGCCTGACATCTGCAGATCTTATTGTCAAAGGCATAAGAGTAGTTGTCTCACTGATAGCCGGAGCCTAGATTCACTGCTGTCTGGGGATGGGCCGTGCAAACGCAGCCGGCGTATGCTCATCATTTCTCACTCAGTCGAAGTCGACCCCAACCCAGCAACGCCCAGATGATATTGGACTCACTAAGGTGCATCTGCATTAAGCGTAACTCACTACTCGATTCGTGCTTAGCCCGAAGCTGAACTTTTGTTGGATCCAATAGCTGTTTTCGGCTGCATCCGAGTCGATCATCTGGTTGTAACTTAGCGCCCGTCGCCTTTCAATCTAAGTTATAACTACCGGCGTGCATAGACCGTAACTACAAAACGTCACTTTCGACCCGTGCCGAGAACTAGACTTAGACATATCCTACGACGATGTTTGATCGCGGAAGGCAACTGGGAACGGCGTAGCATTTCGAGACTGGCAACTATCCTCACCAGTTTGGACCTAGGGTCGCCTCGAGGGGGGCATCTTGAATAACGTCAGTGGCTTCCCGAAAACAATTAGGGACTGTATCGTCGTCGTAGTGGTGGCGCCTTGCCATGGGAACGTGGGTCAGGGCACTCTATTTCATCGCATCCTCGTACACTTAGAGTACATACCCAAGTCGTTGGCATAAGTTACGGCGGAGGATTTTAGCTCTGACAGGCATGATAGGGGTGCATGAGAGCTCATCCAATAAAAGGGCCAGTCTGATACCCCCCCGGTCCGGGCCCGATAGCTCTCCGTGGTGCCCGTGGTGCCCGCAGTTAAGTGTCTAGACTTGAACAGGAAGGCATGATCTCCAGGTGGCATATGACGTGCAGAAAGTCTTGTCTCAGTCGATTTGAGTTCTTTCGTTTGACAAGAGACAAGACGCGGGCGGGCGCCACGCCTACATACTCCCACACACCTTGTCTTGTCTTAGTCCTGTCCTGTCATGCCCAGTGGGAACTATGTTATCAGCCCGAAGAGATCTGCTATCATAATGTCTCGTGTCTATCGATCAGGAACAGTAACACGGGATGACTATACAAGGCAGGTAACCAAATAACCCGATGATATGATAGTGTTATAGCATCGTGGCTAGGGTCGATCCACAGATGGCGCCAGATTCGCAACAACTTGCGGCAATCTTACTTTTGTGACAATGTTACCATCGGGGAAGTCACTTGAGCCTATAACGATAGCGGAATACGAGTCAGGTGCTGGCATCTTGGACCTAGCCGTAGGTAGCCCTCGAACTCGAACCAATAGGTTTTTTACGTAGGAAACATCGGCAACAGGACACAGGCGCGGACACACGGCCAGGTTATCGAGTTTCCGTAACGGGGTTTTTTGTGGCGGCAATGGTAGGATCGACTGCCAAGAAAAGGGACCTCTTAGCTGTGCCGCCGATCCAGAGAACCGTTGTCTTCGTTACGGAGATGCACACGCAGATTTCAAAGCGCATTCCATTGGCGGCTGCTGGGGTCTTTGTACTTTCCCGTTCCCCTTGTTTTCCCCTCGTCTCCTTCGGACGCTGAGGCGGAGCAAGCCACAATGTCTGATAATTCCATGTACCTTTCTTACCCCTGCGTATTATTGCGTGCACGGAGGGCTGCCCTAATACATCACTTACAGCTGCAGGACATTAAGCACCCGGACTAATCTTGTTCGAGCTCGTCCAATTCTTAAGTCAAGGACTGGAAAGGGTCTTTCTTGGCGAGTCACATCTCCCGTGGTCTAGCCTGCGAATCACACAGGCGACCCGTTCTGTCGAGAAGGTGGTCTTCTGGGGTTTCTCGATAACCAGTCCTGGACCATACTCTATTCAACCAACCCTATCAAGCCGCGTAACAGAGAAGGGGGAGAGAGAAAAAGGCTGGCCACCTACTACCTCACCCATTCATTGCCTTGCAGTCCCAACACAAATCATCCCTGACCTATGTGGGTTGATCAGCTACAAGGATGGCCGGGCATTTCGTCATGTTTCTCAGTCTGAGTGGTGGCCCATGAGCTGAACACCCCCCCTCGAGATCAGATACATTACTGGGGGAGGCGTCTGCCATCTCGTTACCGGGTTTCGGACACTTCGAGCTCTTCTCTCTAACGCTATTTATTCCCGTTGCTTGCTAGCCTTCTCAGACAGATTAGGACATAAGGAATCCATCAGCACTACTGTCTGATCCTTCTGGATCGATACCGCGTATAATCACCTTCAAGTATCGCTTCCGCATTTAGAGACCACGATGCTCTGAACCCCTACATCTTTAGTCGAAGGAAACATAAGACATCTGCGCCCTGTGTTACATTTAATCTCGTCCCCGTTTCTGACCTACTTTCCAACCCTTTTTTATCTCTTCCTTCCGCTGCTACTTACTGGCACACGCCCCGAATCTTCCACTCTCCATCAACATGTCAGGGACAGCTTCACCACGCAGCGGCCGACCGCTGACAACATCATATGTTGACTTAATGAAGCCTGACGAGGATTGGAGAAATCTACCTGATGCAGCCGAGCGGAGGAAAATCCAAAACCGCCTTGCCCAGCGGGCATATCGTGAGTGACATGTATATCTCTACAACCTGCTCGAAGCTAACCATACCAGGGCGTAATATGAGAGACAGAACCAAGGAGGTAGAGAGGTTAAAGAAGCAACTACAGCAGCTTCAGCAGTCAATGAGTTCAGATCCCTCGACTACGCCGCCGCCTGAGCACGAGCTGCCTTCTGGTGGGAGGAGTCCGTCTAGTCTAGGAGACGCACATGCTCAGAACGCCGATGTAGCAGCAGCGTCAGCGACGACGCCCAATGGCTCACGGCGGATGAACGATTACCTGCAGACCTGGCCTCACGCTTCGGGTGCGGAACAGCTTCACGGGCTCGGGCTCACAACGGATGGGGAGCACGCTCTCGGTTTTGATACTTCGTACTTTCCGCAGGTCCAGACTTCTGCAGACGTCGTGACGGATCTGCCTACCACGGGCCGTCGAGCTCGTGCCGTGACCTCCTCTACGCCCGTGCAATCACATGCTCATCACCTACGGAGTAACAGCATACCCCCAATTTACACATCTACTTGTCCTAGCCCAATGCCATGGGGTCAGGGCGCTGCAGCAGACGGTCACGACGGACTACGAGTATCTACTAAGTAAGCCAGCTCTCACCTTAGCGATTTTTCAATTTTAGACCATTTCGGTAGCTAACCCGCCCAATTGCTAGTTTCAACGTCTACAACAACACAGAAGACATGTCCATGTACCACGCAGAATCATCATACTCACTAGACGACGGGGTAACGCACAACACCAACGCGTACGCCACATCCCCCGACTCAGAGCTGAACAGCCCAGCAGGCTGGTCGCCCCTAGACCGGAAAGGCGGGCGGCCATCGAGCTCATCGCTGACATCCGCGTTCCTAACCTCGGCGAGCAGCGTGGTAGACGGGATGAGCGACCTCCAACAACAGCAACAACACCAGTTCCCGGAAACCACAGCGCCCCTCCTGCACTTCGCGGTAGCGGGCGGCCACATCGACACGCTGAGGCTCCTGCTCCAGCGCTACGACGTGCACGTCAACGGGCGCGACAGCGCGGGCTACACGGCGCTGCAGCGGGCCGTCATGGCCGGGCGCACCGACATGGCCGCCATGCTGCTCGAGCACGGCGCCGTCGTCGACGGCGACGACTCCTGGACCGCGGAGCTCGCGGCCCATCACCATGCTGCTAAGCTCGAGGCCCAATGACCTTTGTCTCTCTCTCTATCCCTATCTCTCTCTCTTTTTTTTTTTTTACGAATCAACGAAACTATGGGGAGTGTACGTTGGCGTGACCCTTGCCCTCCTTTTTTTGGGCTTCTATCGGGTTCTCGAGTTTCCTGGTCTGTTGTACCTATCTAGTGTAGGAGGAGTCCCGGGGTTCATGTCATGTCATGTCATGTCATGCTTTTTTGTGTATGCGAGAGTGTGTGAGTGAGTGTGTGTGTACTGTTCTAGCCTGTATTTGATGATGGCTGCATGGATTGATTGTACAGCAACAAGCTTTTTCGAGAGAGAGAAAAAAAGACGCCCTCTTGGCCTGCATGGGGCATGCGACCAAGTGTGGGTTGCAGTGTCAATATTCGGTTCTCGTCGTGTTTTTTTTTTTTCCTTTCTCTTCCGCCAAAGGGGTGTGGTTCTAGATACCTGCACGTTTAAACCAGGTCCACCCCCCTTGAATTCAAGGGGGTGGAGGAGGGGAAATAGGATTCTTGGAGAGGGGGGGGGTGTGGGTTAATGGGAATGGCGTCTTTCTGGTTGGGGCGGGTTCTATTTTCCTCTAATACCCGAGGCATGGGTCTATCATCATGGACTTATTTTACAAGCGAGATACACAAAACAGCACTTTCATGTGTGGAAGAAACCCCCGTTCGGGCCCGAGAAGCTAAGCTTATAGAAAGAAATCCTTATTATTTTCACGATTTTACCGCCGCGAATGTACATAGTGATGTGATGTGATTTCAGGGGACCCTGAGAAAAGATAATAGATGTTCTAGTGAAGAGACAGAAGAGATAAGCCCTACTGTATGTAGGTATCGATGTGAGTGCCGGGGGGCCACGCATCCCAGTGGATCAGGGACCCCGGGCACTTCTCCAAGATCTAAGCGTCTCCGGTCACTTTTCCGCCCGGTCTTTAACTCTTTTATCATCCACCCTTCCGCAACGAGGAACTCCGAGTTCTTTTTTCCCCAGGGCCCCAAACGCCGGTCCCGGTAGATAAACTATCGCAGCGCCATGCGCCTTCGCCGTTCCGAATCTCGCTCGCCTCCGTGCATCTAAGAATCCTAACACCCCCGCGCCGCTAGTTCGAGTTCAAGGGCTTTTCGAACTTGCGGTCTGTCAAACAATTTATTTTCTTATATGCTCGTTCCCGCCGACGAATGGAAAAGCCTGGTCTACCTACAGGCCACGACAAGACAAGACAAGACCCTGGAGGAACATACAGAAAAACCCCGTCATCGTATCCCCATTCCCTGGAAGCGATTCAACAGCGAGAGACGTATACGCACGAGGGAGGCAAAGCGATTGAGCTTCTCTGCATCCGTTCGGACCGAGTCCTGGATGCGCGCACCGGACCTCCTAACGCCTTGGATATCCGAGTTCTAGAGCTCGAACGAAGGAAGAGAAGCTAAAAGATGATTGTGAAGTCGAAGGCTTCCATGCATCGTGGAGCCAAGACTTCGTTCGTCCATGCTATCAAGGTCTAGGTCTAGGTCCCCCTCGTCAGTGCACTAACTCACTCACTACCTACCTAAGTCAGGACTGTTGATGCGATGAACAAACCCGGTCCGTCTGCGGACCGGTGTGGTAGAACATGAGTCAGCAACGACTGCGAAACTACCTACGCCGCGAGGTCTGTTGTCGGGATTACCTAACACATATCTGACTGCCTTTACGGTCTGCACGCTACATACAGTATGTGTTGTCTGCCTGATGACCCGAAAAATTATCGCTAATTGGCACACACGCTACATACACCTGGGGGCGGATTCCAACGGCAGAGTTAGCCTACTGCAATTAAGTCCGATCGCGAACTTCCTTTCTCTCGGGCATTACGCGTACGTACGCCTCGAGAATACATCATGACTTGTTGGTTGGCACCTACTGTATCATTTCTCTTACTTGCAGTGGTTGGGTTGCTCGATGGCTCCCGTCGTGGGAAAGTCCTAAGGCGTAACGAGATTAGAAGGGATACGAACCCGACATATTGGGGAATCTGGGGGGAACCAGGCCTACAGTAGGCAATGAAAAGGCATCATGAGATGAACCACCCTTTCCACGGCCGCGATCCCACCGCGTCTGCAGGGGATCGAATCCTTTAAATACCATTTGAAGGAGGACAAAATTATTATTAGACCTCTCCTTGTGCCTTGTTTTGTTTCCTCTTCCCACACCCCCTGCCTGGTTTCACGCCAAGTAACGTTAATCTGAACGCGTGCGCCGGCGGCGGGCGGGCGGGGCGCGCGCGCCGGGGGGCGGCGCGGGGGGGGGGGGCGGTGGA